>CM060836.1:94005000-94165000 GCA_030762175.1 Metallyticus violacea
AAAAAGTCAGACAATGCAAGTTAATCCCTTCTGTTATGCAGCTAGGGTTGAAATGCCCGCGCCTCAGGCGAGACACGGCCTGTTCGGTGGCAAAGTTGCAGTGTCCAAGTAAAGGACTCATTGACAGTAACGTATGAAATCTGTTTAAATTCATCCTATTGGCCAATAGTGAAGCATTTGGCTTGACCAAAATTGTCCATCGAATAGAAGTGAAATTCAGTGAGGTAAGCACTGACCTATGAGTGACGTTAACACGAAATTGGCGGGAGTATTTCGCGCCGTTTCCATGGATAGCGTCATAATTAATGAGTACAAAAGGGATAGATTTTGCCCAAAAGTGGCGCTGTCTCAGAATTTTCCGGGCCTGGATACTTGTCCCTGACGTCGCCCGGAGATCGCGGAAGAGCGGCCTATGTAGCAAGTACCAGTTCCGGCAATAAAGAGGCTTAACTGTCAATCACCACGCGAAATACCGATACAATATCACTGGGCTGCATTAAGAAAACTGTTGAAATAACAATCTCTTCGCATTCCATACCATCTGGTGAACGCAATAAATTTGCCAAGATTACCTTGCCTGTGGTTAGACGTGAGACCTTTATTTGACCTAATATTTATGTTTTGAAGAATAAATAATTTTAGAAACGATATACGAAGCGCTACTTGTCGTCACTTTTCGCATCGGAATCCCTCAGTCCTGGCTAGCTCACATCAGCCAAAATCCAGTGAAACGCCCTCGATTTTTTATTTGTTTATTTACGGACGCTCTTTAACATCTCAGGTCATCAGCGTCCCATTCAATTCAAGGCGTGAAACGGCCGACCAATTTTGCTCTGAGGCCTCTTCTTTCAGCCTTGAGGTTCTTTTTCGTGCCGTAAATGTACGACACGGAACCAGCGGCTTTACTTCCCTTCCGAAGGATGCCATACTTAGGACTTTTACACACGAAAAAATCCATCGATTCTGGCCGGGTTTGAACCCGCGATTTTGGGTTTAGAATGCAAGAATGGTTACCACTACAGCACTAGGACCAACAACGCCCTCTAGGGAGTTTTGTCGAAGAAGAGCGGGGTGGTCTGCAGCAGCCGTGGTGAAACCTGAAATCAGCGGGCTTAAATTAGTCAACACAGCTTCCTCACAGCCGAATTCACATCCTTCCCCCGCCACATATCATCTTCACGTTTTATTGCTTTGTTGCGTCGCTTCCTTTTGAAAACTGGCGCCCTTTCTGTTTGGAATGAACAACTCATTTTATCACTAAGTTCAGTTCAAGTCATGCCTTTGAGTACTGAAGACATTGCCAAGTCTATCGCCCTGATTGATGATGCACGCAGCCTCTGTTAGGCCGTTACAACCATAGGCGCGCCCTGTACCACAGTGCAAGAGACTGAAACGTTTCCGAGAAACGCAGAGGTACCCCAGAAGACTGGCAGAAAAAGGAAAACTACGTCCAGAGATGATCGCTTTATCACCTCCCAGGTTCTGAGAAACCGCCACAATACAGCGGTGGAAGCTCGGAATCGTTTACAACATATGCAAGGTGTTAATGAGGGCGAGAGGATTTTTGGTCGACGCCTTGGAGGACAAGATCTTCAGACGTGACGACCTGATACTTCACCAGTTCTGGCCAGAGAGCACAGAGTCGCTCGTTACCACGCCCAAAGGACTATGCTGCAGTGGAGCTCTGTGTTGTTCTCGGATGAATCCAGGTTTCCCCTGAAACCTCCAGATGGTAGGCAAAGAGTCTAAATACGAGCTAGAGAACGGTTTGCATATTCTCTCTATAGGATACTGTACTGCGAAGGTTCCGAAATAGTGTAGGGGTGGCACTCCAAGAGGAATATAACAAATGGGTCAAAATGGGTTAAGTGAAAACTTGGACAAAAAGTGCATTACTTTTGCTAATGAAGATAAAAAAAAAAAAGCGCAGATAGACGTGTAACAAGTTCATTAAAGCGTAATCTTTAAAATCAGGATGTTTGCAACTGTTATTTCTGGAACTACTTCGTCATGTTTAGTAACTATTATAAGTAATCGGTTTTTTTTTAGCCGGCGAATGTAATTAAGAAAAGTGCCGCTCTTGCCTATATGCAAAACACTGCAAGTTGATTCTTAGTGCATTGAGTTGCTCTGCAGAAAGTCAATCGTAGACCACAAGTTAAAAAGATGATAGTAAAAGAAATTGATGAGCTCAGATTTCAAAGTGCAGTAAAGGGATGTTTCAAAATAGACCATTTAAGAAATGGAGGTGTTTTTAAAAGTAATTAAATATTTATTATTGAAGAGGAAATACCTCTAAGTTTTCTAACTTCTGTAATTTTTATTCCATTTCAATGCTTTTTGTATCATTATGTACATGTCAACCCAATAAGCATATAATCACATGTCAAACTAAACAAGTATATTTCAACTATTTAAATTAAAATATCTTAATTTAAAAGCCATTCCTGTTTCATGTTTTAATTTTCTATTGTCTCTATTATAATATTCAGGGTCTGGATTTTTCAACTATTTAAATTATAATATCTTAATTTAAAAGCCATTCCTGTTTTATGTTTTAATTTTCTATTATCTGTATTATAATATCCAGGGTCTGGATTCTCTATAAGAAGTTTTAAAGGCAAGGAAAGATCTAGTGCTCCCATGATGATGGCCTTATAGTCTTCACAAGCTTCTTGCATGGTATTTCTTGTCGTAATGAATGACTTGCTCGAAAAAGCATTCTGAACCCAGAATATTTGTCTATTGAATTCCATACTTTCGTCTTTACCTACTCGGGACGTTCCCATGACCCGCATGTCGATATCTAACAATACACCTTTGTGATCGCAGATGCTAGGATAGACATTACAGGTCATTAGCCGTTCTAGGGAACGGAGAGCTGAACGTCTTATGTAGCATTTTCTCTTGTAGATGTCTTTATATTTACAGTACATCAAAAAGTCAACTTAAAACTTTCAACCTATTACTTATGTGTGTATGTGCGAAATATGAAGTCAGTCAGATGAAAATTGTTTTGCCATGAGAAAATGTAAATTTGATAGGGAAAAAAATGTGATAAATTCAAAGTTTAAAAGGCTGCGGAAGGCTATTTAATTATGACCGATGAGGCATTAAAAATGATATAAGCAGAAATTGGAAGATATATACGAGAGTTGTTTCATAATTCCATGCAAAAATAAACAAAAAATAATTTGGAGGGAAATTTTGTTTTAATTCTCAATATAAGTTTTTATTAAAATCTAATTTTTTAATTGTTTATACTGTCCATAAAATGCAATTTCTTTAGTTCAACAAAACACATTTGCTTTGGTGAGTGAAATTTCTTCCCTGAGAGCCATTTCTGCATGCTCAGGAACAGGGGGTGTCTTAGAGAGCCAAATCCGGACAGTAGGGAGATGAGAAAAGTTTCATACCTCAAGTCCAATAATTATTAAATAGCAATTGAAGATTTTTGTGCAGGTGCTTTATCGTAGTAGAAGAGAGCAGATTTCTGCGAAAAATAAGAAATTATTCCGATCTCCATATAGGCCCACAGCCTCAACAGTCTTCCTCGATGGCTCAGCATCATGTGCTGGATATGTTCAATAATTTCGCGACAAGATACCTGAACAGGATGTCCGTATCGCTTATGCTCGTTCGGTCACATCTAAACGCATCAAACCATTTACCTAGGACGTTCTAAAAGTACTCAGCCTGACCAAGAACACACAAGATTTAAGAAAAAAATGTTTTTCTAACATAGTCACCTTGTAAGTCAATATATTTAGTTCAACGACTTTCCAACTTTTTAATACCCTTAGTAAAATAAGATTTTTCAACTGCTCCAACCTTCATTTGACGTGAATCTTTGTCCACAAGACATTTTTCAGGTTTGGAGCAAAAAAATGGAAACGAAAGTCAGGGAATATGGCGGGTGTGGAATATTTGGAGGTGAACGTCATACACGTTTGCAGCAATAATCCCAGACGTGGTGTAAAGGCGCATTATCGTTATGAAAGATATCTTTAATTTTTGCAAAGTGTGGGTGGACGTTTAGTAATAGCATCCTTCACTTAGTCCAGTAGTGAAGCGTAATGCTCCCTGGCGAAGGTTCTACCCTTCTGGAGATAGTCCACGAGCACCACACTATGAGCATTCCAGAAAATCGTAGCCATGTCTTTTCCTGCAGATGGAACCGTTTTTGCTTTCTTTGATGCACTTTCACCTGTTGCCAACCACTGTTTGGGCTCCTCCTTCTCTCTGGCGTGTAGTGCTGAATCTATGTTTCATCTAGTGCTGTGAAACGTCGGAGAAACTCACTGGATTTGCTTTTGAACAAGTCTAAGCATTCTTGCTAAACGTTCATTGAATGCCATTTTGATCCATTGTTAACAAATCCGGCACCCATCGAGCGAAACTTCGTGTAAAATGTACACCCTATCGAAGTCTTTGCAATGTCAGCCAAATTGCATGCCTTCAATCGGTGAGCATTGTGTATGGCATTGTGAAACTTTGCCAAAATCTCGTTGATCGTAGCAGTTTTTGGAAGCCCTGAGCGCTCATCATCTTGTATGGATGAACGACCACGCCTAAATTCAAAGCTCACTTTTCAACCGTCGAAAATGAAACGGGATGAATCCTTTAATGTGCACTCCTTTAGTATTGGGGTTAAACCCTACAGAAAGAAGCACTTTATCGTAGCTCGTTTTTCAGTTTTATTCATTTTAGAAAATGTTAACACTAGTTTGTTTACACGATCGTCACAAACAAGTGACCACACTTACAGATCTGAAACTTTAAAGGGCGCCATCTTAAGGATGATACTCAAGAACTATCATAATCATTCGACTATCTTCACGACATTTCTGAGTCAGGCCAAGAATTTTAGAATACCCCTCATGTACTCCATTCTAAGCGAAGATGTAGATTTTCCATAATATTTTACCAGCTTCGTCACGGTTCCTGCGGGCGTTGCTATATTAATAAACGAAATTCGTGTTTCTCCATTTTGAAGGATTATTTAAGCAGAAAAATGATCTCAAACACAGATTAAGCTTCGCAGGTGTTTGTAATCATGTACACTGTACCTCACCTCTCAACAGTAGACAAGATAACGTTCAAAACAATCTAATGATAGATTTCGCCTTTTGAGTTTGCATGCACTTACCGAACAATCGTCAATGATTCTTGTTTTACACTTCCTTATGCCAGAAATTGTGTAATAAAATGCATTTGTTCATATTTTTTAATTTTAAATCTATTTTTTATCACTTAGCAATCATTGTAAGATTTTTTTGAACACAAACCTTGATCTGTGTGAGCCGGAAGTCGTAAGCAATGCGTCGCAGGTTTTGTAAACTTGTGTATTCCCACGCTGCAATCTCTGCACATCATGGTTGATGACCTGTCACTGTTGAAAGACGTGACTGGCGGACAAACAACCATGGACGCCCCTCTAAGGTCAGACATTTGATCATTTTCATATACGAAGCCGTAAAACAAAGTTTAACATTACAAACCCATTTACGAAATGAATTTCAATAACGAACATTAAGATCTTATGGCCTTGCAGAGTTTTCAGAACATCTCTGTAATATTGTCCAGTTTAAGTTAAGTGTGCAGGAACAACGCGCTGGAAAACCATTCCTTGAATATCGAAAAATGAGATGACATTACTTTCCCAGCAGAAATAACCACTTTTGCTTTTTTTAGTGTTGATGATGGTGGAGATTTAAACAAAAACTTTGCTGTTTGCTCTCAGGATCAAAATGATGTAGACAAATTTCTTCAGCGGTAATTGCGTTTGAAAGAAATTCCCCATCTACCTGTAACATCATCTTAAACGTCCTTTGGTTCGGAAATCAGCAGTTTTAAAGCCCACCGGTCATATACACCTCTCATGTGCAACTTTTTAGTTACCAAAGTATGAGTAGCACCCAATTTAAGTATTTGTGAAAGAGTTGTTAATGTTATTCGACGACCATCTCTCACAATGACAGCGTTGTTAATGTTTTTTTCCCCCGTTACAGCATAAAATGGAGCATCGGATCTATCTTCCTTTGAAATTGGTTGTCTCCCCTCTTTAACCATTTTAAACAATTCTCGAGCTCTAATATAGGAAAAAACAAACTGTTTGTAACATTTTGTAACATAAGTCTCTTTTGTAACTTTTGTAACATAAGTCTCAACTGAAAAAAAATTTAAGACGAGAGCAGAATTTCGCGGCGTTTATTGTTCTTCGTGTCATCTCCATTTTTCTTAGGATTTTTTTGATTGATTTATTTATGGACGTTCTTTAACATCTCAGGTCATCAGCGTCCCATTCAACTCAGGGCGTGAAAAGGCCGACAAATTTTGCTCAGAGACCTTTCTTTCAGGCTTGAGGTTCTTTTTCGTGCCGTAAATGTACGACACGGGACCCACCGCTTTACTTACCTTCCGAAGGAAGCCATACTTAGCATTTTTAAGCCCGAAAAAAATCCATCGGTCCTGGACGGGTTCGAATACGCGATCTTTGGTTTAGGAGGAAAATATGGTAACCACTACACCACCAGGACCGACTTGCTGTAGGAGGAACTGAACACGTCCCAACTGTGACACGACAACAGTGAAACTAGTGATCGTTCATTATTGTAGATTAATAGTCAGATTGTTCGATACGGGAGATAGAATCTGAAATCTTCCTAATATGGAACTCTGGAACTGCCCCTGAGGGAACTCCCTGGATTAACCTTCTATATAATTCATTTGTGATCTGGCAACAAATATGTCCAGAAACCCCGATTTGGATTCTCAACGTTCAGAAGGTTTTTTCGAAAAAGGAGGAGCTGTAGCCGGTAGCCTGCTTGATGGGGTCATTTGAGGAGATACTTAGTCCGAGAAGTGGAGAATCTAATCAAAGGTGACCTCACTGTATCACCATCTGGGGTCATCTGAACCCTATGCTGTGAGTTGACGATTGTAATAATAATAGTAAATGTATTGTACAACGACTTAAATGCAGATAGATCTCCACTGTAATGCAGTTTGGTTTCATTACACTAACTCATTTTAAACATTGAGAATCTTTTCAAGCTTTGCTTGTACAGATTTCTGCAAAGCAAATTATGGTTTATAATGTACCCTTGTGCAGGTAGCACCTTGCAGTTAGTTTGATGGAGGCTTTGTCAGCGAGTGGTTGTGTGTTCGTGTGTTACTTGGTGCTTTTATTGTGAGCTAACTGTTCTTCGCTAGTTATGTCATTACGTAAATATGTATTATCTTTAAGAACGGTTTGTTACATATGTGTTAATGTGAATATAGAGAAGTGGTAAAGTGAATCGCAATAAAACATGCTTACAATCGCGTTCCGGGTAGAAAAACTGTTCGCTAACTTGTTAAAATGTTTCAAAGACAAGAAACGTGTACCGAACAGCGAGTTCTTACATAAGAAAAGTTAAATGAAGAGTTTCCTACCTCATTTTCAACATCTGTTATAACACACGATCAGTGCTTGTTACCTCAGTTTTAAATGCGTTTTTTCTTTCAGGAAAAAATAAAATTTTAAATAAAAATATTAACTTTACATGCAGCGAATTTATTTAATTTTTTCCGATTGCAACGGCTGTACTTCCCCATTAAGCAGCCGCGCACAGGCGGCCCACATACCATACTGTATATTTTAATATTATTAATATACCTCCTTCATACTCCTACACTATGTTATTTTATAATGCGTTAAAGCCCCAAAAATATGTATTAATTTCAAAATATATAAAGCACCAACTGTGGTAGTTTAGGAAGTAATGCTTGGGCCTTGCATTCGGAAGGTCGCGGGTTACAATCCCAGTTCGACTGTAATCCAAACTTTTTATTTTTCTCATTTCCGTGTTCATCTCTTGTTGCTTAGGCGAATGCAGGAATAGATCTTTGCTTTCCATGAATTTTCCACTCTTCCATTTCACCTCCTTTCATTCCGTTGATTCTGTTACAGGATCGAAAGTGTTAGGCGTTGTGGGTTGGTGCTGTGTGCGGTATAACGGTGACTTGTACTTCGTTCAGGTTTCTGCCCCGGTTGGAACTACTTGAAGGGCTGTTCTATCTGTAAACACTGTTACGGATGGTGTCAAGATCCTTACTTCACCGTCGCTGGATTCCTGGCCGCTCTCTATCTCCCTTACTCCATTTGCCTCCATTGGTGACGTAAATATAAACGACATGCCCCTAAGCAAGACTACTGTAGCAAAATATCCTCCCTCACTACCAATTCAATACAATCCATTCATAAGAATAATATACCTTAATTTATTTTTGATAGAACATGAAGGAGAAAAAAAACATGAATTGTCAATAATAAAAAAATTAAGCAAATTATTTTTATTTTAAAAGCTGTCTTTCCCCCACTGAAATGTAATACATTCATACAGTATATATCATTAATTTGTCTTATTTTTTTCCTGTATTTGGACCGTGCATTTTCCCTGAATTTATTTGCCTGATAAAGTGGAAGAGAAGGCCCCATGGTCTTAACTCTTGATAGGGTAAATAAATGATTGAATAAATATAACTAATGTATTTATTTATACAGAGTGTATCATTTGTAACCAACAAATCAATACCAAAACAAAAACAAATTAAATAATTAACTACAAAAAATATTTTTTTTTATTATACCGAGTCCTTCGATTTACCAGAAGGTACAAGACCCGTATCTACTTGAACTCGCACCTAATCTCCAATTATAATGTAATTTATTAATGCTTGAAGTTGCGGTTATAATAAACCCAATCCAAGATGTCCTAACACCTTGGTTTTTGGCATGCTGGTATTCCTACCATATAGGAGGGTAGGTCCACAGGTTTCCGGTCTAACCATTTTCTAGGTATAATAAAGACAAAAACTATATTTCACTTTACAATATACTTATCCTTTATTGCAATACCTTCTCACATCTTTGAATTAACATTTTAACCCCCCCTCCAAATAGTCAAAAGTCTTATCTGTAAAATGGGCATAAACAGCATTTTCGTCACTTCTTAGTCACACTTAATTTCTTACCTCGAAGAACCTTCTTGAGTTTTGAGAAGAGGAAACAGTCACTGGGAGCAAGATCTGGGCTGTAGGGTGGATAGTCATTCTCCTTGAAGCCACATTTCTTCACAGCTTGTTCCTTTGCAACTAGAAATGTGTGCACAGGTGCGTTGTCGTGAAGAAGGCGCACACCACCATTCAGCTTTCCTCGTCTTTTCTCTTTGATGGAAGCACGTAGCCTGTGCAGTAGGCCAGCATAGTACTCCACATTTACTGTGGTGTTGCTCTCCTTGAAGTCGATGTGGAGTATTCCTTCACAGCCTCAAAAGATTGTGGTCATGTTCTTCTTGGTTGACTGAGTGGCCTTGGCCTTTAGAGGCGGTGCTTCGCTAGGTTTACGCCTGCCACTCCATTGATTCTCTATTGGGTAAGGTATCATAGTAGAGATCCATAGTTCCATCTCCTGTAACAATGGTTTACAGAACTTCTCCCTAGTAGACACAGCAGAGCTCTAAAAATGTGACTCGTTGCTGCTTTCGGACTGAGGACAGAAGTCTAGGCTCCCATCTTGCACTAAACCTAATTCGCGTTTAAATGTTCATGAATAATTCGAAGGACTGTTGTTTTAGAAAGGTCCAACCTTGCTACTATTTCTGTAACTTTGGGCCGCCAATCTTGCATAATTTCTCCTTCCACAAAAGCGATGTTTTCAGGAGTGAGCACCTCCAAGGGCCGACCTGCACGCTCTTCGTCTTCAATGCTTTCTCGACTCATTCGAAGAGGTTTGGCCCGTTCTTTTACGGTAGAATATGGCGGGGGTGCTTCCCCACATACACTGTCTAATCGCTGTTTAATTTCATTTGGAGTATAAGTCCTTCTTTTGTGGAGAACTTCCAGTTCAAAACTCCATTTTGAACATATCACAATCTTCTATACATAACCTTCTTTATGCAACTATATCTGAACAACTGAACACAGCAAATTTTGTAAAGGCGGTAATCCTTATCGACGAGGCCGGAAACTTAGGATCTACCCTCGTGTGTGTGTGTGTGTGTGTGTGTGTGAGTGTGTGTACGTAATTCGGCGGCAAAAAGAAATAGATCTGACAGGAAACTTTTTTGTTGAACCACTCGTGTTCTCTGACACGTTATTTAGGAGACGTACATAATCGAAAGATTACAAGTGTGAGAGACATTCAGTAATTTTGACATGATATTAATTTATTCTGAAAGTGCCCATGGGATAGATAACAGAAGGTGTTCAAAGCGTCTGCCCTGAACTTGATTACACTCATTACACCGTCGTAGCAGTGCCCTTTGGTCTCTAGTAAACATTTTGGGCCTGTGTCACATTTGAATCATTCTCTACACATAATCCCAAAGCAAACAAAAACAAAGTTTATGGAGATTCATGTCATTCAGCTCAGGAAAGGTATAGATGTTCATTCTCAATGAACGATTGAATTCAACTAAACATGCACCAATTACACACAGAGGTACACGGCGAGAACAAGACAGCGTCTTTTGGTTTAACGTTGGAACTAGTGCACATAAATAAACAGAGGTATTACTTCTAAATGTAGCTTCACAGTATATAGGTTGATTAACAAAAAAAAAATTCTCATTGTGAGAATATGTCGTAGAAGTTGATTTATTTACAGACGCTCTTTAACATCCCATTATTTAACATCATCATCATTTAATATCATCATCGTCCCATTCTCATTCAATTCAGGGCGTGAAACGGCCGACAAATTTTGCTCAGAGGCCTCTTCTCTCAGGCTTGAGGTTCTTTCTCATGCCGTAAATGTACGACACGGAACCCACGGCTTTACTTACCTTCCGAAGGAAGCCGTACTTAGGATTTTTACTCCCGAAGATATCCATCGACCCTGGCCGGGATTAAACACGCGATCTCGGGTTTAGGAAACAAGTATGGCTAACACTACATCACCAGGACAGACTGTCGTAGAAGCCCTTACTTCCCTGAGTGTTGTGTGTATATATATATATATATATATATATATACACATAACTTATATATACTACACCATTATTCACTGGATACATAATTTTCAACATTAGTATGATCTATTTAACTCCATAAAAACTAGATTTATCCAATCCTTCTTTTGTACTTTTCTCATCCACTTCTCTTTTACTTATCCCACATAATTTCATATGTCTATCCTCCATTCTTTAGTTTCCTGGTGGTGTATATCATTCTCTTTTTCTCAACGCTTTAGATTGAATTGTTGAGGAGGAATATTTTTCGGTACTTCATTCTCGCCATATCTCCAATGAGGTCACCTCCGGAGGGAGACACGGGGGATGAGTTAAGGACGTAGACGGGGTCCCTAATACAATTCCAAATAGAACCCTCGAGTAATTCAAGTTCCCTCAGAAGGGTCGCTTCCACCCTGAGGAGCACAAACAATTCGAAAGCGCAAGCTGCCGTAACATCGCACCAGCCCACCCCCTCCCTTTGGCACTTTCGATCCTCTAACGGAATGAAATGGGAGAGCGAACAATTCATGGAAAATAAAGATCATACCCAGCATTCGCCTAAATGACTAGGCGAACTAGGAAAACTGGGGGTTAGGATGGGCAGCTGCAAGAGATTTAAACCCGTGACCTCCGGAATCGAGTCTCAAGCGATACCGGCAGTTTGCTCGGTTTTACAACACAGCGTTCCCAAGCAAAGCCTTCCCTCCCGCGTTTATTTTTCAATATTTTTGTCTTTAATAATAGCTAAAGTTTCGTGCCTATCTACTCCTTGTCTCATCAGCTCTTAAAAGCTCCTGTCTGGTGCATTCCCAACGTCTCACCCATTCCAAATTTGTTCCACAAATTTATAAATGGTACCAATCAAAATACATCTGCTTCTATTTTTCTTCTGCATTAAACTTTATTTCAAAACAAAACGCTGCGTGTAAATGTTATATAAATGGAAAAGTGTAAACTCTTGGCAGTTTTTATAGTAACAAATATATATCATGTAAATTAAAAAGCGTTCTCTTTAGTTTTACCGCCTACCACTTTTTCTTCCTCTATGCTTGTCCACCTCTGTGTTCCTCATTTTTTAAAAACGATTGCTATAATTTGTGTTGATGGAAAGATTTACCAGTTTTAGTACAGAACCAGTTTGTTTCGTGCTACTTTCGTATCGGAAAGCCTTTGAATGATTACTGCAGTAAAGACTATTATCAGGAATACATGGGCTACACACCAGCAGCGCTAATCTCCACACTTGTCCTGAATTGATTAGTTTGACGTTGCGAAGTGTTTGTCTGTGATGTATAGGCAACTGTCATCAAAGTGGCACTTCATGCTTTTTCATGTTTTGGTTTTAATGACCCGGTTCGAACTTCCTTAGTTATCCACTCCATTATGTGGCCTAGATATCGACACCGCCATTCATCCGAGCCCGTCGCATGAAATATGTGATCGGGAAGGTTACAAGACAACAGGCGCCTTAGATAACGAGATTAAAGGAAATATGCTTAGGTCTAATTTTTGTTTTAAATTTAGTAAAAGATGAAGTGCAAGACACTTTCTGAGCTAAAAAATATATTTATATTATTCATTTTACTTCCACATCTTTTCCGATGTAGGTTTGCCGTTTTTTCCTTTCATAAGCCTCGATTTTCCGCGGCCTGTTTTCATCAAACCCACCCTAGGGATCATTCTTGAACATACCGCCATAGGTGGCCGAGGTCGTTAAGGCGCGGACTTGTGAGCGGGAGGTTTGGGTTCCAAACCCGTCAGGACCTTCCTCCAGGTTTTTTCCAGGTTTCCCTCAGTTCTCATAAATGGCAAATGTCGAATAGGTACCCTAATTTTAGGCCTGGAACGTTTCCTCCCTTAAAATTAAATCCTTTCCCAATATATAATTTCATCTCATATATCACCTGTGTTCATCGCCTGTGGTGCCTCTGGAGCAAAAACGGGCGTTAAACACCATTCGTTCATTTTTAAACATATTTTCTTAGAAACTATGAAAATGGATGTTTCACTTTTTGGTTCCAAAAATTAAAACGAAATATTTCTAATTCGTCACATATTTATTCTACCGAATGTTCAACAATTTTAGAGCATTCAATTGATGCATCAAATATAAATCGGATTTTAAAAAGTAACAGAAAATTAAATTATTAATAATAATTGTTCTATTAATTTCCGATTTACAAACACATTATTCCCAGATTAAGAAAACTTCTTAATCCCACAAGAAGAAGAAAGTATGGGGTTGGGCTTACACCCAGTTGCTTCCACACATTTCTTGGTGTCGAATCACCGACCTCCCAAGGCTTCCGTTAATGGTCTATCACAATGTAATAGCGACATCTATAGATTATGAACTGAATACTGAATACTGTTGGCGCAAATGACGCTACAAACAAACAGATGAATGCATTACAAATAAGCGAAAGGTAAATGGAACGTAGAATATTAGGAATAACAATAAGGGACAAAATATCCAACGAAGCGTTAGCCCAAATAACACCAACAATATAGACATCGCAGAAAGAGCCGCCATACTGAAGTGAAAATGGGGAGGCCACATAGCGAGGATGCAGGACGACAGATGGACGTATAAGACCACCATGTGGCACACGCGTTTAAGCAAACGACACAGAGGCAGGCCAAGACGGAGATGGTGAGACTTCTACGCCGCATAGGCAGATCAACAATGGTCCAGAATAGCAAGAAGCAGGAATACATGCAAAATCACTGAATGTAACTTCGAAAGGAGTGAAATCTGAGGAAGCAAAGAAACAAAGTGTAGCATACAGGGTAATACTACTGTAGATAACCCTAATGCAAATTATTAGTGAATAAGAGTTATTGTAGGACGCCTTTGCCCTTCATAGGGACATTCAGGCTTATTATTATTATTATTATTATTATTATTATTATTATTATTATTATTATATAAAATGAGCTTAGAGTCTTTGGTATCTTAAGGCTATCTAACTTTCACCTTCTCAGCTGAATTCACCAGGTGAACTTAAGATGACCGGAAATAGAATTTAGGATCTCCAAATTAGTAGTTGCAAGCGGTCAAACAAAGAAGTTAAAACCAGGAATTTGGTGATTTCTATCATTGCTTTCAAACTATCTACCTTTATTTTATGCAGCATATTATATGTAGGTATATATTATACTTATATATCTTAGCGAATCCCGATTGTTCCCATGAAAAAATGTTTTAAGTATATCTCCAAAGCTTCATCAATTCTGCATTCTAGGCACCAAAAATGGCGATGAAAAAAATTATATTGTGTGTATATATATTAATGCTCTAACGGCTGCAATTTTTATTTTTTTAAAGGAACTCCGAAATATAACGACCAATTAACAAATGACTCATTGAGTTTGTTAACAAAATTGAACCATCGGAAGGTGGGGTTAGGGCTTAACCTAAAGCAAAAATTTAAAAATCGCTCTAGGGGCCGCAATTTTTCTTTTTTCTCAACGAAACTGGGGATATGCCATTGAAATAAAAGAAGAAAAGTTGTTTCTGAAAATTAGAGAAGCGAGACTATTATGAGTTTACCTGAAATCAAAAAAAAATTTTTTTGCAACGAAACTCGCTATATCATATTTAAATAAAATAATAAAGCTAGGTTCTCAAAACCGCCACGGGTGGCCGAGGTCGTTAAGGCACGGATTCGTGAGCGGGAGGTCTGCGGTTCGAATCCCGCCAGGACCGTCCTCCCTGACTGTGGTTTTTTCCAGGTTTTCCTCAGTCTTCATAACTGGCAAATGCCGGGGAGGTACCCTAAACTTAGGCCTGGAACGCTTCCTTCCTTAAAAAAAATCCTTTCCCAATTTATCATTCATTTCATGTAACATCAGTGTCCATCACCTGTGGTGCCTCAGTAGTAAAAACGGGCGTTAAACACTACTCAAAAAAAAAAGTTCTTAAAATCAGGGAAATAGGACAATTAGGAGTAGGAGTATATCTGTAAACCGAATTTTTGTATTCGCAGAGGACGTCGATTAAGGAGTCCCAGAGGAGATTTGTTACAAGGGGGATGGTTATTGTTAGTATTAACAATTGGGTATTCCAGCCAAGCGATAAACTTGGTGTCAAGTGAAAGAGTATGGGGGGCGGGGAATAGTTTGCGCTTGCGCATGGATTTAACTTTACAGGCAGCGGCCGTCCTACGGCTTCAGTACCGAATGGCAGCGGCAAAAGCAGAATTTCAGGATATGCTGGAGCGATACAGAGCGATGTACAAATTTTAAGCGGTGGTGTACTCTATCAACCTTGGTAGTGTAAAGTGTAAATATATGCAGACCTAGAGAAGAACACAACGGTTTCGGAATATAAAAAAACAAGCAATTGTACTTCCAAAAGAAACTAGAGCTTAAATGTTAATCACATTCCGTTTTAGTTGTTATACATCCAAGTGCAATTGGAAACATTAAGCTAACAATTAAAAACGTAAACAAAATAATAATGATACGGGAAAAAGCATATACTTTTAAGCCTGAAAGTTATGCTTTTATTACATAAGTAAGTATGTCTTCAGTTGCCTTACGTGTTTTTTACTACATTCTCTGCTCTAGCGCTCTGTAATAACCTTCAGAAATTCAACTTGCAGAGAAATTCGCCTAGTTTACGCATCTCCTGCATGAGGGACTTTTTAAATAATATTATTATATGTTTGAGGAAAGAAGCACGTTGGTCACTATGAAACTTTCTAGAATAGACAACAAGAGCCAGGGAAGTTTATTCTAGCTTTAGATTGATGTTTGAATAGCAACATTTTCAAATCTAAGCGCACTCGATGTGTCTCGAGTGAGACCATTTTCTCACTACTACGACTTAAAAGTCACTTTAGGGAAGGAGAATGCTTTGAAAGACAGCATTTGGGAGTATTAGCCCTTCGCAATATGTCCATGTTTTGCAAATTATAGGAGAAGAAGGAACGCCGAACATGAAAACCGCGCAGGACGGCCGGCTACAGCACAAGGATGAAAGCAGAAGTGTGATGGAGAAGATCATCGCTCTGTTCACGCTATCAGATTCAAGAAATACTAAATATTGGATTGGCAACAGTGAAAACAATCCTCGAAGCAGTTCTTGGATCCCACAATAACTCACAGATGAGCAGAAAAAAGCAGAAGTGGGTTGGTTCCAGAAAACGTTGACGGAGGAAGATAAAATACACATTTAACATCATAAAGGTGACAAGAGCCTGATATACTAGTAAGATCCTGAAAATAAGAGACAATCATCGCTCTGGGTCTTCCCAGGACAGAATCCCCAACAAAAAACGAGGTGAGCGAGGTGAGATCTGTTCTTTCTTCTCAGCTAGTGGCCACATTGTGACAGTTACACTTGAGGGACAAAGTCTGTCACTGCCAGATGGTACACCATAAATGCCTGTTTAATATACGTGGAATCCTGTTGCACTACAACAACGCCTCCACCCTCACTACAATGGAAACAACGCAAATTCTGTGGGAGTCAAGAGTCAAACATTTGCCCCTGTCTCCCTACAGCCGCGTGCGACATTTACTATTCCCTAGAATAAAATTAAACTTTCTTGGTCAAGATTTGAATGTCTTGTAGCCCAGTGCCTGCACATGAAGAATCTATTTGCAACTTAGAAGCAAGGCGTTCAGCATTTACAACATTTGCACGGACGACACATTGGATAATAATTGCAATCAGCAGGTCGCACTTTTTAAAATTCCATTGCTTTCATACTCAAAACTTTTAAAGCGACACTCATTTAAATAAATAAAAATAGAGAATAAAAACTGAAAGCGGGGGGGGACCGGTATTAAGCCCGTCCTAGTTATCAACTAGACGAATGAGTTTCTAATTTGTTTGTACATTTTATGTCTAATAATTAACTGCGAAAGAGCTCTGTAAGCACGATCGATGATTCTTGTAACATTGTTGAACAATTATATGAGCCTATAAACTGCATTTACGGAGAAAAAAAATACTGCACTTGTTAACCTTAAAAATTAAATTAGTTTTACAGCGTCAACTGTTTTACATTATTTAAAATGCAAATTGCACGCTTATGATACCTAAGAAATAATCATTAAAAAAAAAAAATAAAGAAACCAAACAGACACTTATAACTGTTCTTTGCTGCTTCAAAATTAGACATGATTTACGCAACATTCTCAGCATGCATAAGTAATTTTATTATGATGCCGGCCTAATTTACATCGCTGCGACACTTTTTCTCCTCTCCCCTACAACTTGAAGCGACTTGCTAAAACTCACAAAATTCTGAAAAAACAAAAGAAAGAAGAAAAAAAATTTGTACGATCCAAAGCCACGATTAACCTCCTTCTCACCCCTCCCCTTTTTGTAGAATCAGAGTGTGACCGTCACAGATGCATGGTAAAGTCGGGGCATTAATTATTTCCATGCTATCTGTCAAATAGTTGCATATTAGATACATGAACTTTCGCAACTGTATGTTACTAGACTGTAATGACTTTAAAATTTGAAGTAAAATAAAAAACTGAAATAGCTTAAATTTTTTGCTTTTGATTTTAATATGTTAGTTTATTGTATAAGAAATTTTAAAAAGGCATCATTGTATACATTTTAACTAGCTTTATTTGTACATCTAAACAAATGAACTTACTAGTAATCAATTTAAATCATTAAATTGTGATTGAACAAATAATTTGCTTTTAAAAGGCATCTGTCAACTTTTCATTGAGAAAATATTGTGAGAAATGGCAAGAGGCTTTTATAATAAATGAAATGAATGTTCATTGACGTCATTGAAGTTCGAGATGAAAATGTACATGGCGAATGCAATAATTAGAAATGATGGAACACATGCACCAGGGCTCATGAATGATGGAAGAGGCGTTAGACCCAGGATATCAAGAATTTAGCACTCCAGAAGAACAGCATTCAGGTAAACCAAGGATTACAACTGCTGCAAAAAAAATTCATTGTTTAAGTTAAGGAAAGTCAAGAAGTGTCCTGCAGAATGTTGAAAATTTAACGGCTCAACCCAAACTGCTAGAAATACACTGTGCAAGTACATCGTTTCCGTTGTTAGATGAATCGCAATTGAAATCGGATAAGTCGTATTGCATGGTGCCGGGAGCATGTCAGTTGGCAACAATGATAGTGGTTTTTTGATTTGCTTTATTTATGGACGCTATTTAACAACTCAGGTCATCAGCGTCCTCTTCAAATCAGGACGTGAAATGACCGACAGATTTTGTTCAGAGAGCCGTATCAGCGACAGTGGAAATGAGTTCTCTTCACAAATGAAATTCACCTCGATCTGTATCCAGATTCTAGTAGAGTACGCACGTAGAGACAAATCATGTAACTCAGAAAGACTGAGGCATATTCAGGAACTTGACGAATTCAAAGCAGAGAATTCAGGTCGAGGTCATTAAGCCACGAACTCATGAAGAGAGGTCTAGGAATCATAATCTCTCCAGGGCCGTCCTCCTTTTCTGAAATTTTTCAACGTTTTCGTCACTCCTCGCAAATGCTGGAGAGGTGCCCTACACTTATGCGTAAAACTAATCCTTCCTTTATATAAAAAAGTGTTTTCCCTATTCATCATTTCATCTCATGTATCTCCAGTGTCTACTGGCTGTGCTCCTCAGCTTTAAACCATGGTGTGGGGAGGAATAATAACAAATCATCAGTGAAACAAGGAATGCTAACGGGTCAATTCAAGATATTTTGAAGCCATATTGCTGAAGCGTCTGTCCCTGAATTTCTTAATATACACGATAATGCCAAATCACTCATGTAGAGTTTGAGGCCAGGTGTTCAGAAAGACACAATGAGTAACTTGCTCAGTCCTCTGACCTAAATCCTATCAAGCATATCCACCAAAAGATATGGACAACTTTGGGGCTCTGAATCATCTAATTTTAGGTCTCCATTATCACGCAGAATATCAAACAAAATAACATCCTTCATCACATTTCTTCAATTTTGCTTTTGTGGACTGTTGTTTGTATCATCAATGTTACCGTTGTACAAGATTGTTTACACAACTTGTATGATGAGATTCCATGCACAGTTGTTAGAAAATTCAACAAAATGGCTGTATGAATCGAAGATTTTGTGAGTTTATTATTATCGAAGCAGACGTAAAGACTCATTATAGAGCGATTTAAAACGCAGTTTTCAATGTTGTTGCATTTTTTTAAGAAGACTACTTCTCTGATTAATGTGACAGGATTCCTTACAGAAAGGGGAGAAATTAAATTGAAGTATAAGTTTTGAAAATTACAGAGCACCTGCGTAATATTTTTGAAATTCTGCATTGGTTCTAAAAGCAAACTGGCAATGTTTGTAGACATTGTAGAGAAATTACTTGTTTTATTTAAGGGCCATATATTAAATCGTAACCAAGGAAACTTGAAATTTAGTATTACCTTGAAAAAACATATAAAATGGGTTGAAAGCATGAAAATTATGTGAAGGCTATATTTGTTAGTTCATTAGTTTTCTTGTTTTATATGTGTTTTTGAAAATCATCAATTTCGAAGGACACATTCAAAAAGATTAATACTAGACACTGAAAAAAAAGTTTATTACAGATGATACCACATATTCTATAAACTTTTGTGTCATATTTAATAATAAATTTCAATATGCACATAAATAAATTAATTAATATTTTTTCTAACTTACTAACAGAAAACAATAAAAGCAAAAATGCTATTGCTTCTTTTTTCTCTTCTCTCTTTGACAAAAATATATCGTTATTGTTTTTATGTGCTTCCAGAAGAATTCCACTGCCACAGGTGGCCGAGGTCTTTAAGGCGCGGACTCGTGAGCGGGAGGTCTGCGGTTCGAATGCCGCCAGGACCGCCCTACTTGACTGAGGTTTCTTTCCAGGTTTTCCTCAGTCCTCATAAATAGCAAATGCCGGGGAGGTACCCTGAACTTCGGCCTGGAACGTTTCCTTCCTTAAAAATATGTTTCCCAGTATAACATTTCATCTCACGTCCACCTCCTGTGGTGCCTCAGCAGTAAAAACGACCGTTAAACACCATTCAAAAAGAAGAAGAAGAAGAAGAAGAAGAAGAAGAAGAAGAAGAAGAAGAAGGTGGATAAAGGTAACTATCTCATCGATAGGCGGCAAATTTATTTAATGATATGCTTCTGGATCGCAACCCGATTCCACATACAATAGTGATAAGAATCGAAAAGAAATTTACTTAAACTGGAAGCATGAAATACTTATCAAGATCAGATCGTCAGAAAAATGGAATTTATGAGATTACTTAACTGAATGTTCTCCTCTGTGTGCAAGAAAATACAAACCTTTCCACTGCCAAATTGTCGTTAGAATCAAATATAAGCCAAAGTTCCGTGATGAAAACCCATAAAAAAGTGCTAAGCAACATTCTCATAAAATTCAATTTTTACAGGAACTTTCTAAGGACGGTTCCGATGGAAGATTGGTGTTGTGAATTAATGATGGACATTAACAACAATCCAAGTTTTCTCAAAGAAATTGTTCACTCAGATGAAGCCACATTCTGTCTGAATGAATTTATCAACAGACACAACTGCCGATGCTGATCAGAGCAAATCCATAATGGAATGAAGAGGGCAGTATCCACAAAAACTTAATGTTTAGGCTGATATTGTTGGTGAACATATTACTGGTTCTTACTTCTTTAGTGAGAAACTCTAAACGATAATGGCTATTTTAATTCGCTTTTAGAAATCATTAGGCTTAAAAAATTGTTTGCACATCCAGTCAATACAGAGATGACATCTATTTCCAACAAGATGGAGCTCCAGCTCACTATGGACATAATGTTCGTCAGTGCTTAAACCAAGTATTTCCAAAACGATGGATTGGTAGGAGAGGTCCCATTGAGTTGCCATCAAAATCCCTAGATTTGTCGCCTTTGGAGCCATTTGAAGTTAATAGTAGATCGAGAAAGACATTAGAAAATATGGGTTTTTTGTTGATTTGATTTATTAATGGACGCTCTTTAACATCTCAGGTGATCAGCGTCCCATTCAATTCAGGGCATGAAACGTTCCTCAGATGCCTCTTCTTTCAAACTTGAGGTTCTTTTTCGTGCCGTAAATGTACGACACGGGACCCACGACTTTACTTTCCTTTCGAAGGAAGCCATACTTAGAATTTTTACGCTCGAAAAAATCCATCGATCATGTCCGGGTTTAAACTCGCGATCTTGGGTTTAGGAGCCAAGTATAGTTACCACTACACTACCAGGACCGACAGAAGATATGGAGTATAGAATAAAGGAAGCAGTGCAGACATTTCTAAAAGCTGGTTAAGTAAGTCCTTAAATTGTTTCTATGATCACTGTCACATTGTCAAGCAACTGAGAGCTACCAGTTTGTGCACAGAATTTTAATGCTCAGTTAGCTTTCTTTTGTTTTTATTAAGGAGCATTTTATTATTCGCGACACTTTTTTGTTTTCTTGATTTAGTAACAATAACTTAGTATAGAAGTATCCAGCGTAAGTATTTTTTTAAAAAAAATTTAATGGGCATTACAAAAAATGTAAAAATATATTGAATATTCCATTTAAATTAAAAAGTTTGGGTTACTTACAGTTAAACTGGAAGTAAAAAAGATTTGGTAATATTATTTTTGAGTTCTCAGTATACAGTTATCCGCCCACACTGAATCACATACTTAAAAAATTATTTAGGTGGTGCGGATGTTTAACTAACCCTATATATATATATATATATATATATATATATATATATATATATATAATTTAGAACTAAGGAGAATTGTCATACATTAATGTTTTATACACTATAATAGACGAAGGGTGTGGCATTTGCTTACACTATACATATTTCTATTTCATATATTATATACATATATACATATTTCAGTTAAACTGGAAGTAAAAAAGATTTGGTAATATTATTTTTGAGTTCTCAGTATACAGTTATCCGCCCACACTGAATCACATACTTAAAAAATGCGGATGTTTAACTAACCTATATATATATATATATAATTTAGAACTAAGGAGAATTGTCATACATTAATGTTTTATACACTATAATAGATGAAGGGTGTAGCATTTTCTTACACTATACATATTTCTATAATCCAAACACTTTCTTCATATTTATTAGGCCCCTTTGGAGGTTATGTTCGTGTTTAATGTTTTTAACGTTTTGATTAACAATGAAATATATCCTCACACACTTTCAGAGATCCACACAAACTACAAGGACTTTCACAAGTATCTTTCTGAAGAAAAAAAAGGAAGGAAAAAATTGAAGTATACGATTTGTCATAGCGTCATATTTTCGATTCAGTCCAATAAAATATAACATACATAAATCATTACTCTGACACACAGGAGCAAGAAACTGAACCACCGGAGGTGAACCAGTATTTATTATTGTATGTATGCGCGCGCAGTTAAGCTGTCACTTCATTGAAGAAACTGTTTTTTGTAATTTCATTTCATTCGGAATGACATGCACATAGTACTGGAAACGGTATTTTCCGGTTATAAGTACTCCCAGAGCTTTAAGTCAGTTAATTACTTGCTAAATATGTAGGTAAATGAAACATTTACTTTTATGGCTGCTTCATGATCACTAGAACTAACCTTCTCGCCTTTTAATACCAAAAAAGTGTTCTAAGTATAGGTAAATATTGTTATACGAGGGTAGGTCCATAAGTTTCCGACCTTGCCGATAAGAATTATCTACTGCACAAAATCCTTATCTGGTGTCACACCTTATCTGTTAAGTAAATAACTGCAAATATAAATTCCGCTACACTGTGTTCAATGTTCAGATATAGTTGCTAAAGAAGACTGTGTGTAGAAGATTGTGACATGTTCCAAATGGAGTATCGCGCTGTTATTAAAGTTCTTCACAAAAGTAGGACTTACTCCAAATGAAATTAAACAGCGATAGGACGGTGTATATGGAGAAGCATCCCCCTCATATTCTACTATAAAAGAATGGGTCAAATTTTTGCGAATGGGTCGAGAAAGCATTGAAGACGAAGAGCGTGCAGGTCGGCCCTTGAAGGTGCGTACTCCTGAAATCATCGCTCTTGTGAAAGGAAAAGTTATGAAAAACCGGCGGCTCAAAGTTAGAGAAATAGCACCAAGGTTGAGCCTTTCTAAAACAACAGTCCTTCAAATCATTCATGAACATTTAAACATGAATAAGGTTAGTGCAAGATGGGTACCTAGACTCTTTCCTCAGTCCAAAAGCAGCAACAAATCATCTGATGTCAGACATTTTGGGAGCTCTACCGTGGCAACGAGGGAGAAGTTCTGCAAACCATTGTTACAGGAGGTGAAACTATGGTCGTCTATTATGATTCCTTGTCCTAAAGATAATCAATGGAGCATCGTAAAGCTGGCGAAGCACCGGCTCTAAAGGCCAAGGTCACTCAGTTAACCAAGAAGATCATGGCCACAATCTTTTAGGACTGTGAAGAATTGCTCTTCATTGACTTCAAGGAGAGGAACACCACAGTAAATGGAGAGTACTATGCTGGCCTACTGCACAGACTACGTGCTTCCATCAAAGAGAAAAGGCAAGGAAAGCTGAGTGGTGGTGTGTGCCTTCTTCATGACAACGCGCCTGTGCACACAGCTCTTGTTGCAAAGGAAGCTGTGAAGAAATGTGGCTTCAAGAAGATAGAACATCCACCCTACAGCCCAGATCTAGTTCCGAGTGACTTTTCCACTTCTCAAAACTCAAGAAGGACCTTCAAGGAAGGAAATTTAAGTTTGACGAAGAAGTGATGGATACTGTTTATGCCCAATTTACAGACAATACTTCTGACTATTTTGGGAGGCGGAATTGAAATGTTAATTGAAAGATGTGAGAAGTGTATTGTAATAAAGGGTAACTGTAAAAATGAAATATAGTTTATGTTAATCATACCTAGAAAATAGTTAGGCCGGAAACTTACTGACCTACCCTCTTATGTATCTTTTGTCAAAGACTCTAACATTTCTTTATAATTTATTTAGAATATATAGAAGTTAAATAGCTCCTCCTCTCCTACTATACCCCTGGACTAAGGTCACATTAGCCACATGTTATAATAGACAGATCTCGCGCTCATGGCTGTACGTGGACAGTCAGTCGCAGTTTTCAGCTGTGTTATGCGTATAATCCAAATATTTGTGTTACTACAGGCAAGTTACATTATATAAATAAAGTAAGTAATTAAAACGTCTCAAGTAAAATGGTTTAATAACCTGAATTGGATACTCCTCCCGCTAATATCACACAAATTGTTAGTTGGGAGCATGCTGAAAGAAATCCCTCAGGATATGCCATTGAAAGCTAACTCTTCTGTCGTACGGAATAATAATAATAATAATAATAATAATAATAATAATAATAATAATAATAATAATAATAATAATACTTTTCAATTTCTATCAGTGGAAAAAGCAATATAATTTGCCCATCAATTAAAACGTACATATTGCGTTATAAGGAGATGACAATGAGAGCAAATGCATTGTAAGATTAAGTGCGTTATGAAGCAGAAATGACGGTTGGGAAAGATTAACGGATTTTTTAGACGAGTATGGAAGCTAGAGCTGAGAGGTTCTGCCATCACACCTCCCAGGAATTCATTTTAGTTAACACCCATCCTAAATGTAAGCGTTAACTGTTCATTATAAAGAAGACTTTATTAATGTCTATGTTGTGTTTTCAGTGAATACCTAAGCCTAATTTGATCCCAATTTGAGTCCAGACGAATGGGATTAATTTATTAGTGTTGTGAGCTACGTCCTTAGTTCCCAGTCACGACCCGAGTTCGTTAAATAAGGTATTGAATTGTATTTTAGGAGAATGGAAGCTAAGGGGGTCGTGACAATATAACATATGCACTGCATAACGACAACTGTAGTGAAATAGTATATCATTTTAACACGCAAGTAGTATAAACATATGTCAGCAATACATAATTGAAACCATTACACCTCAAATGTTTGCAACATTTACCACACAATAATTAATCAAATTGTTGCCAAACTAATATTAAGGCACAGGCATATCATAGAACCTACTGCTAATGCATGTCTGAATCATGAGAACATGATATCTTGCATCTTTGAAATGCACGTTCCTTGAGGAGCAAAATTTATACCACACCTTTAACAATAAAATATGAAGGCTATTCACAAAAGAATGATCATCATTTTTTGTCGCCCTAAAATTTAGGTTTACAACATTTTGTTTGCTTAGTGAATAATGTACATGTTTTGTTGTCACTTCTTTTTCCCCGCTTGTGAGAGGTGTGCAAGTTGGGACATGTTCGGTTTCGCCCCAGCAAAATGGAGGTGATCGCGACGAACCATGTGCAGCTTTGAAATTTTGCTTTCGTCTTAATAAAGCTTCAGCTGAGATCTATGTAGTTTCCCAGGAGGACTATGGAGGTGTTTTTTATGCCCTTAGTACAGCTCAAAGATACTTTAAAATGTTTGAAGAGGGCAATTAATTTTAAAGAACGGTGAACCCGTCTCTCCAGTTTCTGCTCTAACGAAAGAAAATATTAACACCGCTGCTTTCGTTCTTAGAGAGGATCGTCGAATTACATTAAGAAAATTTTCAAAATTTCTGAAAATTTCACTGTTCCATCCACATGTTGGTAACTGAATAATTTCACGTAAGAAGTGTTTGTGCATGGTGGGTTCCAAGACTTCTGCTTGCGATGATGTTACAGGAAAATGCAAAGTTTCTTTCAAAGGTAATCACTGCTGATGAAACTTGTCTGCATCAAATTGTGAGAGCATACTGCAAAGCTCTGAAAAAAGCAAAAGCAGTTACTTGTGCTGGGAAAGTAATGGTTATCTCATTTTTCAATATTAATGGTTTAACAGCATTTCTTATCTGCACACATGGCTGTAACTGGGTAATATTACAGAGAGTCCTGAATATTCTGAAAGGCTATGCCGCATCCAGAAGGCCACATTTCCATGCTACAAGTTGTATGTTGTACCATAATATTGCACGGCCGCACTCACAAATGTTGTTGCTGAACATCTCACAAAAATCAATCCTCTTTCCCTCCTCCAATTGAAGAATCACCTTCATGAGAGGCATTTCCCATCATTAGAAGTAGCGGAGGCGATTCTGAAAGATCTGTCATAAATTGATTACAGCATGTCTTGGAAGACTGGAAGAAACGCTGGAACACGTGCGTTGCATCCACCGGTGACTATTTTGAGAAATATCTTCAAATTATAAGTATATTTTGTCAAACAAAAGTATGGCCATTCTTTATTGAACAACACTTGTACTTGTACTTGGTTTACAAAGAAGGCTCCGGGCCTAGCAATTTATAATTCAAGAGTCGAGAGTGTAAGCATCCATTCCCACGCTGGTCTCCTTACTGTGTGTCCGAGAGAGAAGGTAATTGTAGTGAAATTGCCATCCAACATGGCTAGAATATCAATTTTTATAAACAAATGTCTTGCTCCAGCCAATCGACAACCATCCAGCTCATCACAGAATGCTGGAGTGGCTTCGTAAGGAAAAGGAAATGGAGAGGTAATTGGAAACCATGAAATATCAGCCAAAATGGCACAACTGTTTTGAATTGTTACTGCTAGAGAAGAGGAAAAAAACAAGTATTTTTGAATAACTAGCTACTGTAGAGAAACTAAGGGAGATATCCCCCAGAAATTTGAATAATTACCCCCTGGCCCGTTACTGATAATGGATGATTTTGTGTATATCGCTGATCAGGGATGGTTTCCAGCATTCCAACCATTCTCTCATTTCATATCTTTTTATTTCTATAGTTCTTGTTCTAGATTGAAGGTGTGCATGTGTGCTGTGTGACATGACGATGGATTTGCGCCTTGGAGAGTTCATGTCTGACAGGCAGCGATTCCGTCGTGAAGATCTGCCGGCATCCGGGCTTACCGTCTGAGGAAATGTTAGAGACTCTGTTCTTACATCCCTATGTGGCCACCCCCGAATCTGGCGGCCTGGTGCATCTCTCGTCTCATCTTTTCCTCCGGAGATGTTCTCTTGAAGGGCGTAGGTACAACGGGGGTCGAAACTTCCTCTGCTCCAATTGCTCAATACAGAGCTGTGTGAGCAAATTCCATTAAAATGTCAGAAATGTGCAACTGCAGACGGACATTCGCCTTAGTATTCAATAAAATAAAATACTATTCTGTCCGTGTTATTATTGATCAAAGTTGTGTGAGTAATGTGAGGGAACTTGTCTAGTAACGCATCTGACAATTAGCATTACCTTGTCTCCGCGTTTAGCTGTTGACACTCGTCAAAGTTTTCATCCGCTACTAGGCTGTTTTACTTGGGGCGTTCAGAAATGATTGACAGCCCCCCCCCCCATAACTCTGGAAAAGTAACATTAGCAAGTATGCTTCAAGATAGACTAAAATACCGCATATTTCCAAAAAATGGCGTTCCTACCTCCCAGATGTAGACCAGCGTTGCGCCATTTGTAGCTGCGTGCTACTGGACGCGTGGACAAGGAACACACAACATGGAAGCAAACAATTATGGGCAACGGTGGGCAGTGTGGTTTCTTGGAGGGAAGGAGTGACTGCTTCAAACATTCACACGAACAGCAACAAGTCGCTGATCGGTTTAGTTGGATATCACAGTTCAAAGACGGCAAGGATTGTGCCGAAAAACGTGAAAGTACTGGGGGTACGGCAACAACCAACTCGTGTCTGATTTGATAATGGAAAACAGGCGAATCACCTTTGATGAACTACAGATTGCAACAGGTCTATCACGGGCAACCCTTCACCATTAATCCACGAGGACTTGAAAATGACAAAAGTGTGTGCGAATTCGCTCATAATGCGCAGAAATAGAAGTTTGGTGGAATTTTGCAGCGTTGATCCGGCGGCGTTCCTCAAGCGTCTGGTCACTGTGGAGGCGCTCTAAGCAATTATCCACCAATAGAGCCGGGATACCCCAAAGGAAGGTTTAATATGAAAATACGCAAACTTCCAGAACGATGACAAAGGTGCGGAGAATACTTCTAATTATGCTGTACATTCCTCGTCTCGCAATTAATTCCTGCCGTGGAGAAAATAAATTTAAAAAAATCGCAGTGCCAGTCATTTTTGATCGCGGTACATTTAATGGGCCTGCTCCTGTGTTTATTATATCAAAATATTAAAATAAATAAATTAAAAATTACATACTCCCGTAGTTAATTATTTTATAGATTTTAATACACTTTCATAAAATATATTCAGTTTTGCTGACAAGCAGTTAAAAATAAAAAGAGGACATAATTCGTTGGCCTTAAAAGGAACACAGAGCTAAACCTGAACTATTTTTAAGTTATAATTTTGATTTACACCAAGTGTTAGCGGTGTTACATAATTCTTAATGCACCTTTAGGGAGATCGCCGACTCACTACAACGTGATCTGAACAGTTTGTACTGCGGCAACTGCTGATGAAGTATCTCGTTGCCTGTGACTGCAATATCTCTACACCGAGTGTTTAACAACTACACCACACTAACTTCATAGATTGTAGATAGGGCTTACACAATCTATAGTCTATATTTTTTTATTAGATTTATTTAAGGACGCTCTTTAACATCTCAGGTCATCAGCGTTCCATTCAAATCAGGGCGTGAAACGGCCGATAAATTTTGCTCAGAGGCCTCTTCTTTCAGGTTTGAGGTTCTTTATCGTGCCGTAAATGTACGACATGGGACCCACGGCTTTACTTCCCTTCCGAAGGAAGCCAACATTACGATTTTTAAGCCCGAAAAAATCCATCGATCCTGGCCGGGTTTGAACCCGCGACCTTGGGTTTAGAAGGCAAGTATGGTTACCACTACACCACCAGGACCGACATATAGTCTATAAAGAAAAACATTGAGTAATATGTGATATAGCACTTGAAAGTATGTCAGTAAGCCAATGTTAAAACTACAGAGTTTCCAGATATAAGACCTCTAAGCTGGAGGTACAGAAACCTTGTCAATCCGTCATCCACCAGCACCCTTACCTGGCACTATTGACCTATCAATACAACCAAATAAAATGGAATTAGTGAAATAATAGAGCGGTAAATTCGTGGAAAGATTCATCCTATTATTTCATCTAAGCGACCGGAGAAAACCGCGAAGAAAACCCAAAGCCAAGATCGCCTGTCTTACGGGTTTTGAACCCATGACCTCCCGAAAGCGAGTCCCAAGTATTACTGTCTGAGCCAGTGCTATTAAAATATCTTATTAATGTATGACAGTGCAGCAATGAACAACGCTTAACTCATTTATCGCGTTATGTAGCGTAGGCAGCAGTTCTAAAATGATTTCTTTGCAGATCTCCTGCTGTTGTGAACCCTTAAGATTTAACTCAAGTTTAAAGTCACAAATTTGTATCCTATATATTATGTACATTTGTTCAGCACTGATTTAAAAACTAAAAATATAAATAAATAAAACGCAAATTTTTAATATTTGCCTTTATATATATATATATAGGTGCGAAAAACAATATACAGAAAATTGTAGAGTACAAAGGATATATATATATATATATATATATATATATATATATATATATATATATATATATATACAGGTGCGAAAAACAATGTACAGAAAATTGTAGAGTACAAAGTCAGTACCAAACTAAGCATTTTGAGGTTAGGAACCTAACAGTTGCAATATGATAACATCGCTGCACATCATAATTGATGTCTGATGTTATGAAACATATTCATTAGCGTCAGTGCAGATGAAATGTAGCTCACTGTACGTTGTCTCAAATAATGAGCACTGGTACATAATTAGAAACTAAATATTACATTCGAGTACTTCAATGAAATACCCGGGAGGCCGCCCGCCTGGACCATCTGTCACCAAAAGTTCTGTTTAGGTGATTTAGAACTGCAAGTGAAAAATGTGCAGGGGCACCATTCACGTTGGAATTACAACTTTTGCTAAATTTCAAGACAAGCGTTCGGTATTACCGTACTATCCAGTCGGGCTCAAAACACAAATTGAACATCAGACACACCTAGCGACAGTAATTAGAACTGTACAAGAGCGTTTTGTTTACATCTGGCACGCCAAAAACAAGTTTCACTATCTGAGACTTTAACATGACGGATTTAATGTTGAAGCATGCAGGGCAGTAAAAAAACTTTTACCGCCCCTTCACTCCTATCCTCAAAATGCTTAGTTTAGTATTGCCTTTTTACTCCACAATTTTCTACATATTATTTTTCCACACCCAGTATGTGTCCTCACGCAGTAGTAATAATGATAGCAAAAATATTATATTAAAATATATAAAATGCAAAAAATGTTCAATAGTGCGAATATAATTTGCAAACAGAGATATATCGAGCTTAATAGGAGATAATTCTGTTCTATGTTCTGATTGTACCTTTTCCAAACGGATGCCACATGTTGTTGAATGTAGAGAATGATTTTTCACGCAAATAAATTGTTACGAAAGGCATCAACATTTTCATGGCCTTCTTTGATGTTCCGTAAAATGAGTCAGGCGAGCCCCAGCCTACGCAGTTCGCGTCGGGAAATTATGGCGGAATACATTTATGTGCCACGCTTTCGAGTTATCTATTTGAAAGCTCCCTCCGGAACAAACGTAGCTTTAAATTTTATTCTAATGTACTTTACACATCGTAAATGTTATCACCTTCAGTTTTCTCGTAATTTATAGTTTGTCTTTATACATTCAGGCTAAAAATTCTGTTCGTTGATGACCTGAGATGTTAAAGAGAGTCCACAATAAATCAAACTAAAAATGCTGTTAATAGTAATTTAATGCTAAAGGAGCCCGCGGTCTAAAGAAGTTATCCATCTAACTGTGTGCCTTTTTTTTTTTTTTTTTTTTTTTGATTGATTTATTTATGGACGCTCTTCAACATCTCAGGTCATCAGCGTTCCATTCAACTCAGGGCGAGAAAAGCCGACAAATTTTGCTCAGAGACTTTTCTTTCAGGCTTGAGGTTTTTTTTCGTGCCGTAAATTAACGACACGGGACCCACGGCTTTACTTCCCTTCCGAAGGAAACCATACTTAGCATTTTTACGCCCGAAAAAATCCATCGGTCCTGACCGGGTTCGAACTCGCGATCTTGGGTTTAGGAGGCAAGTATGGTAACCACTACACCTCCAGGACCGACTACTGTGTGTTTTAATGGAAATAGTGACAGACTGCAGTTTTGAAGATCAAAGATTCGGGCCCTGCGGGGTAGGTTTTTTTATCTATTTATGTATTTATTCTTATTTTATAATAAAATAAGCTTATATAGGTATATATATATTTAAGAAGGGGGGAAGTAATCAACGAAACTAAAAATCGATCTTGACGATAATATCTGCCCCATACAGAATAAACTCTTTCATCCATCATTCTGTGATTTAATTTCGAATGGAAGCTTTGTTAGAAGCTAAATTCCATAACTTTGAAATTGAAATAGACAGAACGTAGATTCCATATCTAAGCTCTTACTTGACTAAGACCCATTTACAATCTTTGAAAATAATGTAGGGTAGTTAATTAATTCCCACCTTAAATATCTTTCCTGCATTTACAATTTCGTATTATTCCAGGGTACAAAAGTGCAATGCAAACCAAAAACTTCCAACATTCTTCCCGAAATTGAGGGCATTAAACCCATTTTGAATGAATGTTACGACTTTTTACTAATACATTCATCTTTAAGCGAGTTTTCTAAGTATGCACTCCCTCCCCTTACTTTTAGAACACCTCCTAGACTTAAAATATATTCCCCCACCGCAACGTATCTTCATCCAAATTACTCATTTCGGTTTCAGGCTCATACCCTTATCAAAGCCCTAAATGTAAAACCTGTACTCTAGTTTTGCCTATCATTTATCCAGAGAATTTAAAAATATTTCATTTGCTCGCTGTGCTTCTAAGAATGTCGTATATGTGTTACCTTGTAAGCTTTGCAAAGCTTTCGTTTACTTGTACTGTCGTTTCACTGCATATGAACATGTTCTGTTTACACCAGGTCTCCCTTACCCAATATATCCTTTCTCACGGTAAGGATTTCCATGATGTATTAATTTAACATTTGTTGATGTGTTACCCATTCATATCCCTACAGGTAGACCGCCACTGGTGGCCGAGATAGTTAAGGCGCGGATCTCAGAGCAGGAGGTCTGAGGTCGAAACCCGCCAGGAACGTTCTCCTTGGCTGAGGTTTTTCCCCAGGTTTTTCTCAGTCCTCATATAGGTATTGCCCGGGAGGTACCCTAAACTTAGGCCTGAAGCATTTCCTTCCTTTAAAAATCCTTTCCCAATATATAATTCCATTTCATGTATCTTCAGTATTCACCGCCTGTGGCGCCTCAGTAGTAAAAACGAGCGTTAAACACTATTAAAAAAATCTCAAAGAGAGAGGTAGCATCTATATTTCTGCTTAAAGCGCGTACACCAACGGTTTTTTTTTTTTTTTTTTTTTTTGTTTTATTTAAGGACGTACTTTAACATCTCAGGTCATCAGCGTCCCATTCAATTCAGGGCGTGAAACGGCCGACAAATTTTGCTCAGAAGCCCCTTCTTTCAGGCGACCAACGGGTTTGAATCTTATACTTAATATTCCTCTTTCTACTTTGTTATTATTGTTTTTAACTACTTTGTTCTTTTTATCTTGTTGCTTGTTCCTGTTTCCATGCATTAAGTTTCCTTCGAGATTCTATATTTACTTTTACCCCTACACCTGTCTTCTACCTTTAAAGAAGAAGACCAATTGTTCGAAATATTGTGATCTTTCTCTATTTCTGCTCTTTTAGTATTTGTTGTTTTAATTACTTAATTCTAAGATTTATTTTCTTTTTAATCTTTTTCATTATATATAGGACTTTACTTTTTAGTAATGCAAGCAATTAGCATAATAGCATAATTCGCTTAGTAAACTCACAAATAAAGGAAAACATAGTGCAGAAATTTGGACAATATAAAGACAGCAATGTCTCATTTTCTCATTAATCGTATTCACAGTTTTAAAACAAAAGAACGCATTTGAATTGTATAAATAGTTTATTTATTTTAGTTGTATAGCATTATGAATGGTCTTATTATACAGTGCGATCAGCCTTGTTTTCTCACCTTTGAGCGAGAGCACCGCTCATTAACGGGTTAACCGGCCAACCGAGTCTCCAGGATTTTCGGGAGGGTAAAACAATACAACAAACCAAATATACAATAAACACAAACCAATTAAAGAGGCTCATTACTTTCCAAAAATTATCAAATGAGGTGCTGAAACTGCCGCCTTCATTCCACACACCTTTTTGACATTTCTTTGGGAAATTATTCATCACTCGCTACGGTTCATTTTGAGAAATCCGGACAATTTCCTGAGGAATATTATCTTTGAGTTCTTGTATGGTGTGCGGGTTTGTCTTGTACATGGCATTTTTAATTTACACCAGAGATAATAATCAAGGCCATTAAATTTAGTAGCCTTTTGCACAGATCTATAGGAAATTCCCACCTCCGACGAAGAGACTTTCTAGGGGAATTTCATAAACGCTTATCAATGTCATGTAATCTTTTATCGATGAGAAACATGCGCTACTTTTTGGTTTCTTTATCTGGACACTTCCACTTTACTGAACTTTATTATACAGATTACGATTTAGAGCGTCTACATCCGAGAATTTGCTTGAAACAGTCTTTGAACTTCACGACCTGACTGAGTTCATGTAAAGCGTACATAAAGACAAACTGTGCCTTTGTAAACACGCGAGGCATAATACATTTTATGTATACTGCTGATCAAGAAACGAACAACGCAACACATACCCAGGAATAGCTGCGCTACGACTGCGACAGTCAGCAAGGTCAACAAGTAAGTAAGTAGGCTTGTTATCTCCTCCACGGCGCATCAAACGAGTGGGGACTCGCTCGTAGGAAAACCTCCGACGCGGCGAAGGATCACTATAATAATAATAATAATAATAATAATAATATAAATAATTTACTAACCATGAAATGATGAAGCATTTCACCAAGAATACTTGCATATTTTCGTATTTCCCATACTTTCCCATATTTTTTTTATGTTCAACGTCCGTTTTTACTACTGAGAAACCACAGAGGTGGAAACTAATGATACATGAGATGAAATTATATTGCGAAAGGATTTTTTAAGGAAGAAAATATTCCAGGTCTAACTTAAGGGCACTTCCCGGGCAATAGCCACTTATTAAGACTGAGAAAAACCTGGGAAAAAAACTCAGCCAAGGAGGACGGCCCAGGCGGGATTCGAATCCCAGACCTCCCGCTCACGAATCCTCGCCTTAACGACCTCGGCCACCCGTGGCCGTGTTTTCCCATCGTGAATCAATTACGACAAAGTTTTAGTGTTACAATTAAACTTTTGATGCTAACGAATTTAGCTATAAAAGACCGTCTTATTCAGAAGCATATTATTATTATTATTATTATTATTATTATTATTATTATTATTATTATTATTGAATTCATTTAATAAGAAACTAGATATCCTTAAAAACGAAAACATTTCATTACCAATTAAATATTAATAAAGAATAAGATAATTGTTCCAATTATTCAGGTAAAATAAAGTTTATATGAACCGTAATATAATAATAATAATAATAATAATAATAGTAATAATAATATGGTCTTACTTTTTCCGTAATATTTGCAACAATCTCAACAACTGACTGCTTTTATCGAAGCATAGATGTTATGTTGTTATGCCTGGAATTATATTGTGATTGTAACAACAGAGTGAATCGTATACTTCCTTTTGTAATTCTTATATTTATTTGTAATGCACCCAAAAATGATTAATATGGCTTGCTTTTAGAAATAGCCTGCTTTGCGACATCATACAAACTACATTCCTAGAACCTGCTTCTCTAGTAGCTTAATTTGCAAAAAACGGCCTAATCTGACAACCCTGTGACAATATGCAGGCTGAAGTTCCTGCACACATGTTGCCAACTTTGTTTTATGAGAGACTGGCCCTTAACTGTTGAATTGCTTCTAGTATTACTTATAAGAGAGTATTCATTAAAATGTACAGCCTTGAGGATCAAAACATTAAAACCAAAAGCATTTTTCTTTTCAAAGGATTGAAGTCAAAACAAAGACAATTAGTAACAAACGTGTACTGCTATGGTTAATGTAACTTTGTAGAGTGGAAATTTGCAGCTTTAGTAAATATATTATTAGATTGTCTCCTAAGAAATGTTTGGTGTTTTTGTAAATTTTTGATGGTTTTCACTTGTTTGGCAATGTCATCTTCAGCATGCCATTGTTATTGTTGTGTATATTGTGAGCATGTGCCATTTAATGCACAATCATAAAACGGAGATAACAAAGGAGTTCTAAAGCACTACTGAAAAGAAGATTATAAAATTGCACACTTTTGGAAGAAAATCCACTAAACGTGCTCGTAGGCCGTCAGAAGAACTTGGTGCATCAAAAGATACCATTCACGTCGCATTAAGACACTTACAGAATCATACAGAAGCTGTACCTCATGAATTGACACCCGAACAGGCCCAAAGTAGAGTGAAATGGATTACTAGTGTTTAACGAACGTTTTTACTACTGAGTCATCACAGGCGGTGGACACTGATGATACATGTGATGAAATGATATATTGAGAAAGGATTTTTTAAGGAACGAAACGTTCCAGGCCTAAGTTTAGGGTATCTCTCCGGCATTTGCCAGTTTTGAGGACTGAGGAAAACCTGGATAAAATCTGAGTCAGGGAAAACGGTCCTGGTGGATTCGAACCCCAGACGTCCCGCCCACGAGTCCACGCCTTAATGACCTCGACCACCCGTGGCGTACTAAAGCAGAGTGATATCTGTCGTCAGGTTGTCGAAAATCACATTGATGATATATTTATCAGGTAAATTGTCCCGTGTGATGATAAGTGAGTACATTACCGCAACCCTGACACCTCGAAACAGTGACTCGATCCCCGTCACCCTGCTAAAATCATCGGCAAACAAAATGTTTCGGTCCCAAAGTAATACTACGCTTCTGAAAATGTGATTCATTGGAGTTTGTTTCAAACGGGCGTGCAGTCGTTGCGAATCTCTATTCTCAACTACTGGAATGTGTTCATACATCATTAGTTAATCGAAATAGAGTTCTCTTGCGAGACCCAATACCGCTTGAGCAAACCTGGAAGGGGAAAATAAAAGAAAAGAAAGAAAGAAAAAGAGAGAGAAAGAAATAAAGAGAGAGAAAGAAAGGGAGAGAGAGAAAGAAAGAAAGAAAGAAAGAGAGAGGGAGGGAGAGAGAGAGAGAAAGAGCGAGAGAAAGAAAGAGAGAGAAAGAGAGAGGGAGGGAGAGACAGAAAGAAAGAGAGAGAAAGAGAGAGGGAGGGAGGGAGAGAGAGAAAGAGCGAGAGAAAGAAAGAGAGAGAGGTAGGGAGGGAGGGAGAGAGAGAGAAAGAAAGAAAGAAAGAAAGATAGAGAGAGAAAGGGAGAAAGAGAGAAAGGAAGAAAGAGAAAGGTAGAAAAAGAGAGAGAGAGATAAAGAGAGAGAAAGGGAGAAAGAATGATAAAGGGAGAGAGAGAAAGAGAGAAAAAAAGAGAAAGAGAGAAGAGAGCAAGAAAGAAAAAAAGAGGAAGGGATCGAACTGCTACCACATCCAGTCTTGCGTCTTCAGATTGGCTTCTGTTTCGATCATTGGCCTTTTTCTGCGAAACAAACCTCACTTCAAGGTGGCTCACCACTATAGCATATTAAAGGCCTTTACTGTGAAAAACGTTTTAATTTCTTGTAAGAACACATTTCAAGTACAGTTGTGCTTAAAAACCGACTTTATATATGAACATATCTATAATTTGGCACAGGACTGAACTTGGAATTCTGTGCACTCTTTAGCACCGCAAAGCAGTTTTTGGCCACCATAAATGTTTATTTTTAAACTTAGAGATAAAAGCTACAAGCAGAAACTGCGTATTGTTTAGATACGCATTGATTAACCGGATAAGTTTGCTGGCGCTATGCCGTTTAAGATGTGAGGTCACTGAGTTGCTCCTTCTCTCTCACTCCCAGCTCTGTTTTTTGATCCACTCGTGTGTTTACATTCCTTGAAAGTCGTAAGATGTTACTGAAGGTCATTAAATGCTATGCGATGATTTTTAAAAGAAAGGTTACATACTTTGCCGATAGCATTGCAGCAGTTATTTGAAGGATAATCAGTGAGGACGTTTGTAGTTCACCAGTACCCTTATTAGATGCCTATTGGTCAATCCTTTATTCCTTTCCCTTTGTGATGGTTCATGCTTGCTTGCAAAATTGGCACTTCGAATCCATCAACAAAGTACATCGGGAATACTTGCAATAGAGGTTGGTTGTATACGAGACTAGAAACTTACATTGTTGTTATTACTTTTTCTTTATCGTCTTCTTTAATTCTCTCAAAAAATAATTCTAGAATGAATACAAAAATTAGTGCATGCATGGGGTCATTTGAAGCTGCCATTATCGGAATGAACTAGTTCTCTGCCTAACAATAAAGAAACGTGTTTTTAAGTTAAACATTTTTTTTCAACATAGTGTCTCTTAAGGTAAATGCATTTACTCCAGGAATGCTCCAAAGTTTCCCAGGTTTTTCCGGAAGGACTGCAAAACACTCTTCTACAGCTGGAATCGCCTCTTGAGTTTATGTAAAACGCTGATAAGCAGGAATCAGTTTGAAATTTGGAAATAAATGGAAGAGAGAGAGAGAGAGAGAGAGAGAGAGAGAGAGAGCGAGGCTCGAATCTGGAAAGTAGGGTTGATGTTCCAATCTCTCAATTTTTCCATCGCTAGAACACTTTTATGAGCTGGTATATTTATTTATTCTGCGAGCCAGTGTTTCCTCATCAATTTCTTCACCTGTTTGTTTTAAAAGATTGTAATAGTATCCGGCTTTGCGCTTATTCATTTATCCAGAACGATATTTTCTTACTTTCATGAATCGTGACATAGAAATGGCTTGGTAGCGTGTGCCTATTGGCTGACACACCTTCTCTGTTAACGAACACCACAGGTAACAGACCGTTCCTAGCAATGGGTAATTTCAGCGTATACAGTCAAGACGCTCTCAGTTTGGGAGTAATTTTCGGTTTTTTTTCTAAGAAATCTCTTGACTTTATATCTCAGTGATCCAGTTATCCAAGCATTTGTGTATGAAGACATTGTGTTTAATAAAGTGTTTCCTTTAGAGTTTAATGATTTTTCTTAATGGAAGAATTTCTCATTTAAGTAATATTTGTAATGCTTTGTCAGATGATTTTAATGGGATTATGCGATGCTTTGATGTGAATTGCCTTGGCGATGTGTGTGTGTGTGTGTGTGTGTGTGTGTGTGTGTGTGTGTGTGTATGAAGGCAAGTTGTGTTTAAATCAATGTTTAAATTATTATTGCTTTTCCCAAGACTTAATGTAACCTGGCAGTTAAATGGGTCAGATTCTTTGTGAAAGCCTTTGTCTAAAACCTTTAAATGTTAGTCATTTCATAATTTGTTATGCAATTGCTTCTGTAACTTTAATTTGTGTTATACCAAGAATTTTCATGCTGCACTTTATAAATAATGTTTTGGGCATTTTAAAATTATTATGTGTGAAATACATTGACGTTCAGGTTTTTAATAAACTGTATGTGAATAGAATTATTGAACTATGTCAAGCTATAGTCCTCCCGCATTATTCCAAGGTATATTTTGATGTTTTCTTTGCGTTTCATTCCACAAAACAATTTCTGCAAACATCAACGGGAAGACGTTATCAGAAATTTATTGAAATGATGGGGCAGATGTTAACAGTATCCCATTACTTCCGTTTTTCCATTCTAAAGACAGTCAATTAGTAGAATTTCTTTAGCATCCCAAAAGACTGATACCGTAATCTTTGCTGCAGATGTAACCGACATTGTATTCTTTGACACTGAACAACCGACTTGTGTCAATTTATTTAATTCTGGTGTGTGATGGTGTACCTAAGTCATCCATAGTATTAAGTGGACACAGTATTAAGTAGTTATGTTGCTGATTGAGCCTCCGGTCACTTTATGTATTGTTATAAGTAACTGCAGGGGTGACTTGGAATTCTGTCCAAAACAATCACAGAGAAAAGTGTATTTGTGTTACAGCGAGTGGAAAAGCAATATGAATTAGATGATCTGTCATGGGCCTGTCACCTAGTGGTCGACTGCGAGGTGTTATAATCGAAGAAAACAGACATCTCTTTGCTTAAATTTGTATCATTGGATCTCCAGAAAAGTTCTCTTGAATCATAAGATCACTCATTACACTTTTAGAGGCCTGTTGCACAATCAAACGCAAACCATTCGGCCGAAGTTTTGCAAGAGCTACATAACGACACGAAACGTCCTTTTGGTTCTGCGAATGGTTGCTTATTCGACAAAAGGGTGGTGGTGGTTTTTAGAAAACCATTTCGTTGTATGTTGAAACTAAACAGCCATATAAATGGGCACAGTTGTGTGGGCTAGTGCAAAGTGAAGGTGCGATGGAACCTTGCTCTGTTGAAAAAAATTTATAAGCGCAACAAGGCTGCAAGCCTGGGACTACCCAATATTAGTATGTTGTCTCGTATGTGTTAATTAGTTTACGACAAATTGAAATATTTCCTTGTTGAACTAGTGCACTGTATGTGACGTAGATAGCACACCAGCAATAAAATGACCGAAGGTTCAACCTGCCTTGCGCAAGCGTAATAGTGATTTTTCATGTCACTTTCATGAAGCTTTTCGTTACTGTGATGGCTAAATTCGTCTCTGACCAGTTGATTATGTCTCCTCTCTTCTGGAATTTTGTAGAACCCAAAGCTAAACAGAAAGACCGCGATGCAGACGATATCAATGTAAAATATAGTGAGTATTTCTCTTATTTTTAGTTGTGTTATGGTAATATGTCATTTACTATTACTTATAATTAAAACTCATTCTTAAAATCCTTAAGTGAGTTTTAGTTTACCCGGACTATATGATAGGTTGGCAACTCTACATTTATAACTATTTCCTCTCTATTACGTAATGGTTAACTGCAGCGGAAAGGCGCGGTATCTTAAAGCGTCAAAAATTAATTTCAAGACTGAATTGTGTACTTGCACAGAAAAAGGATTGGGGGATCGAGGGATTTTACTTTATTATCAATTTCATTATTGATAATCACATGCCTTAATTTTGAACATGAATATATTTTATGATAATATTATTGCCATTTTGTGATATACATTGTATTCTTCGCCGCTGTCTTCAGATACTGCCAGAAGTGGAGATTCCACAATTTAAACACTGCTTTAGTTTTGCCGAGGTGCATTTGATTTGGTAACATTTCATTATGGTTTAGACGTAAGGAACTCCACAAACAAGCCGTTGCACTACACAAAAATCTGGTCATTTAGTTCAAAAAGCATCGCTCCATGTGATTTTTTGCTTTGTGACATTGTGAAAGATCAGAAAGTACGTGATCTAAATCATTTGCACAGATTGATCAAAAGTCCACAACTTGATACGAATCGTCAACTATGTTCTGGCACCTGTAAATTGGTCCCAAACGATGTGAACTTTGTAAATAAATATACAATAAAGGATGAGAAAACTTTGTCAACAATTGTGGGAAAAAGTACTTTCATCTCCCTCTGTATAAAAATAGAGAAACTTCATAAACGAACAAAACAACTATGGGATGATTGGCATCCAAGTTATCTGAAACTTACGTGCAGAAGTGAACAGCAATGACGATGGTTTTCGTGAATAAATGAAGTGAAACTGTTATGGAAGAAGACAAATGTACGAGAGCTATTCAATAAAGAATTACCATACCTTTACTCATCCACATAACTTTGATGATCCTTCTCAAAGTAACTCCCATTGGGTGCAATGCACCTGCCAGTCTTCACAGACATCCTGGAAACCATTTAATCACATATTCTTCATATCGCCTGTGTAGCTTTCACCACTCTTTCTTACAATGGAAAATACCTCACAGAAGGTGTGTTTTCTTCAGTTTTGGGAAAAGGAAAAAGTCACACGGGGCTATATCTCAACTACAGAAGAAGTGAGAGGCATATGTCACATTGATTTTTATAAAAATTTCAACAACGCAGTGTATTATCGTGTTTTTTGAATAGTGTTTAACGCCCATTTTTGCTACTGGGACACCACTGGCGATGGACACTGGTGATACTTGAAATGAAATTATGAATTGGGAAAGAATTTTTTTTTAAAGGAAGGAAGCGTTTCAGGCTTGAGTTTTAAGGTACCTCCCGGGCATTTGCCATTTATGAGGACTGGGGGAAATGTGAAAAAAAAAAAAATGTCAGCTAAGACAGTCCTGGTGGGATTCGAACCCCAGACCTCCCGCTCACGAGTCCGCGCCTTAACGACCTCGGTCACCCGTGGCAGTGTATTATCAGCTTGTTGAACGAAAATGTGACATTTTGCAAGTGTGTGATATGACTTTGCAGAGCTTTCAGAGTATCTGTAGAATTGCTCACTTAGAGCTATGTGTGCAGACATGACATATTGGTAAATTATTTCTTTAGTGTTGTAATGACAGAGGTTTCCACACACAGCTCTGCTGTTTGCTCTCAAGATCGAAAAGATGTAACCAAGTTTCATCAGCAGTTTTTTTGCAACATCATCTTCAACTGCATGCAAATTTGCACTTGAATCTCTTTTTGTTCGGGATCACCCGTTCACAAACACGTCTCATGTGCAACAAGAGTGGTGCCCTATGAAATTTTCAGAATTTCTCAAAGTGTTTTTATTGTTTTTCAACATAATGACAGCAGCGGTGTTAATGTTTTCCTCCTCCTTTAAAGCAGGAACTGCAATCAGGTCAAGCTTCCTTGGAACTTGATTGCATCCCCTCTTTAAACATGTTTAATTATCTTCGGGCTATGTACTTAAAGAACATACTCTCCAAAGACCTCCTGTAATAGCACAGGCCTCAGTTGAAGAATTTTTGAGACGAAAGCATATTTTCAGTGCAACTTATTGTTCGTCGCGTCATCTCAATTTTACTGAACATGTTTCAACTTGAACACCTCTCATAGGCAAGAATATGTAGTGACAACATGGAAACTTATACCATGTGTACATTACGCATTAAGCTAATGAATTATTGTAAAGCTAATTTTTGTGGAACAGCCCTCGTAGCGACAAGCGGCAGATAACCCAGAGTGTCGAAGACTTGCCTTGGAACTGGTCATTTAGTATCCCATCCATGTGATGAAGAAGAGTGGCGCAAGGCTGAAGCTATAAAATTAATTCCCGTTCAAGGTTGAAACTCCGGTGTGGTTTTGTTAAGCCTCTAAAATTAGAACAAAATTGCTTGGCGGAAGGCAACCTAAAGACGTTTCAGATATTACAGTTAGAATGAAGAGATACTGGCTGTGCCCAGGCCGGTAACCTCGATTTACATAGTGTAATAATGTGGCGGTTCGGACACAAGACTTTGGAGAGCTCTTCAGGATTTATTGCAGACCGCGTCTCACAGAGATAGGCCGACAGTAGCGGTGGCGCCAAATGGCACCTCCCTTGTCTCGAGATTAGGCTGTCATAGCAAGTATCCTCGATTTATCAAACTATCGGCTGCAGACGCATTTTGATTTCATCACATGATTTCCTCGTCCAGCTCTCTCATGGAGGAAGCTTCTTCATCAGCAATACAAGACCAGAACGCAGCTAAAACATCAACACCTGTTAAAATGTTCACTTGATACATCGCCATTTATTCTCTTATGACTCTGGTTTCATATTTCGATAATAACAATGCATGTTTATGTTCTGAACTTAGTGCAAGATAAAGTCTGTTTATAATTTGTAAAAAGTTTCTAAAATTCCATAATGCAGTGGCGGACCGTCAATAAGGGCCAGATGTGCCAGGCCCCCCAAATAAATGTCTTAATTATTTACCATTTTCTTTTCTCCTGGTCAACTTTTAAAACAAAACACGCATGAAAACAGCAATATATAACTGATTAGTTCTTAGTTATATCTTAGCAATAAGCGCTTTCCTTTCTACTGTAGTAGCGGTAGCATGCGGGTCTTCCGTTAGAGAGGGAAGCTCATGGGCCGGCCCGACAAATTTTACGCTTTAAACAAGGATTTATATTTGTCTTCCTCCAAGATGGGTTAGCCTTTCTCCTGCTTATTCTTACGTTTTCATAGACCGGCAGGAAGACGGCCCATTGCCAGCGCTCAGTATTCTCTCTTTTCTTAGGAACTAGGAATTGAGGGGTCACTGACACCATACATAACTGTCTAGGGGTTGTTTTCGCACTTCGTTTGAAATTGAGTGGCTTCCGCATTGTCTGTCAGTGAAAAGTTGAGTTACACAGTGTCAACTGTTAAGTTTAAAAAAAGTGTAAATGTTTTATAGTAATAATTTGAATAAATGTTTTATTGAAGACTCCATTTTCGCATCTAAGTTTAACTATTAAGTTGGAAGTGAAACGATTTTGACCTCATCAACCGAAAGCTATAGGAGTTTACTCACCAAGATGGCACAGTTTTTATTTTTTTTTATTTTTTTTGTTTGAAAAAATATCTTGGATGACAGCATGTGAAGCGATAGCAGATATTGTCTATAGGAATAATATTAGGAAAGAAATAGAAAGGACAAATTTCGTTTCTGTACAGGCCGAAGAAACGACAAATGTTACATGAATATTGCGGTACGATACATCAGTGGGGGTAACGCGATTGAAAGATTCATAAAATTCATTGCTGTTTCTGAATCGACTGCAGAAGGCTTAAGGTAACAACCGCATTAGAAGAGTTCCATACAAACCAGAAACGCGTTGCAGTTATGAGAGAATGTCGGGAAGAAGTATAAGTGTTGATAAAGGACCCATGGCATTTAGTGTCATGTAATTGTGCCCCTGGCCCATCCTTCTAATGGGGCCACGAGCCGCCACTGCCATTATGTATATCTTAGTCATAAGAAATTTCTAGTTAGTGGCATAAAATGTTGAATGTCCATGCTACATGTATCAGTACTACCTTTGTTTACTCTCTCTCGGCTTTAAGTGCAGGTTCCTAGTGCAACAAATCCAGCACAGATTCGGAGGAAAATAAAGATATGGTTCGAAAAAACTCCACAATATTCCGTGTATACAATTTCTTTACATTTCATTACCTCATCTTAGATCTTAGTACTATCTTCTCCAGAGATGTCACTGATGCTATAAATGGATTTTCAGTTCTTTTTCCGCCTTCAAGACGGAATTGCCTATTATTTTAATCAATTATGTGTAAAAAATTCGTCGTAGTATTGTCAATACCTCATTGTTTTCCTGCTTAAGAAATGTTTGAAACAAGCGATTCTCTTGCTAGAGGCTCTAAACTATGACGTGCGGTTCATAAGTTTCCCACCTGACGTATTAGTCAATCTCTGAATTAACTTTTTAATTCCGCTAAACAATTCTCTGCAAAATGCTGGATAACAGTGTCCTTAACCCATTATCGTTTGTGAATCTGTAACCTCGAAGGTCTGTTTTGAAAGCAGGCAAGTTCAGAGTACTCTCGGCATTTTCAATTTATAAGGACTGACAAAAATCTGGAAAAAACCCCAGTCAAAGAGGACAGCCCTGGCGGGAATCGAACTCCAAAACTCGCGCTCATGAGGTCTTACCTTAACGACCTCGGTCATCAGTGCAGTGCAGTCGTATTGACTGGTGCATCCCACGTCTCTTTTGCTTGATGACACTGCGCAATTGATGCAGTAGTTCAGCACAGTACTTCCTAATTACCATTGGGTTTCTTTCTTTGAAGTCTATCATCAGAATTTTTCTTCTCTACGATCTTTTTTGTGAATTGCCCCCTTGGTCTTTCTAGGAAATGTTTCACCCTTCTTCCGCCACTCCACTCATTCTCTTTTTGAAGATGTGCACGATGGATTCCAATACTGCCCTCTTCTTACCACAACATTCAAATTTTCCGACTACATTCCACGCGTACTTCCATTTGAACTGCTTAAGAATTCGGAGGCACCCAACTTGTACTGACCTAATTTCATATGCAAATGATGCTAATAGATACTTGTTTTAAAAACTCCAACACTAAAGTTATTTCTTTTGTCTTCAGATGCCTGTCACTCTGAACTTCCTCCAGATAAGATGACAAGGGAGATGTCATCTTATCTCACGTGGGTCACTCCAAGGCTCTTTTATTTTGACCACTCCTTCATATTGTAACGTGAAAGGGGAGCTTCTTCATTCACACCCTGAAGGTTTTTGTTTAAAATCACTGAGCGAAAGTTCTTTAATTAAAAATGGTATCAATGCTCTGTACATTTTGAACATTATGTTATATTATGCAACATGTCTGAACTATATGACCATTTCTAAGCAAATGAATGGCATGAATGCAGTGTTAGCACTTCAGAAATATGTTTCAGTGTCAGCGTGAGCGTGGCAACAAAGAATTCAGGCCGGAAATGTTTCGATACTTCGAATTTTCTCTACTAAATTGCTAATTTATATATCTTATCGTCCTGCGGACTATGCCGTAAACAATGTTCCCTTCGTTGCATCGATTCCAGCCGAACTGACTGCTATGTGCCTCTCGGCGAGTTCTGCACCTTGCGCGCGCTGTTCTTTAGCGCTGAAGGTCCGGGGTTCTGAACTGGTCAATGAAAGTATGACATTTGAGACAGTATTTACGAGCTGCCACCCTCATATTTAAATATATTGATTGTAGCAAATAATTTTATGTAACTTCGTTATAACCATTAGTATAATGTCATTTCTCTGTACAAGTGTTCAGTTATTATATGTAAAATGTTATTTTCTCGCAAGTGTGCAGAAAGCTATCCTAGCCATAAAATCTGACCTGGAAATTTCTGTAACCTGTTGTAGCTGTTTGTAAAGAATCCTTGAGCAAGATGTTTATTGCTATTCTGTTAGAGAATTTCTTAAGCAAGGTAGGCACCATAAAACGTTTGGCGACTGCAGGGATGAAAGGACTGGCCGATAATCTCTTCAAGGGAAGAAGTCAACCGCTTGAGTTGATTCTACATGTAAAAAGTCACGTAGACTATGTTTATTCAGTTTGCAATTTTGTGGCCCGTAGTCAGTTTGGCAAGAGTATTCAGCGGAGCAATATCAGTGGAAGCGCTTTCTCAGTTCCGATCAATTAGTGGCAAGCGGTAGTTAGTTTTGGGAGACAATTAAGTGGGCGAACTTTATTAGTTATGTGCAATAGTGCAATATTTTATGTATGTAGTGTATTAACAATACTTTCTATTATCTTCCGTAACGAAAAATTATTATTAACCCCCAGAACTCCTTCCCCTAAAGTCACAGGACCAAAAATATCCAAAAGCAGAGTCTCAACAGCCGTGGCAAAATATAGATCAGCGGAAACCAATTATCGGAGAGGAAGAAGTAACATAACCCCTAAGAATCCAAAATAATTTAACTATTTCCTCTTTCCAAATCCTTCTCTCCACTCTACACATATATTTCCATTAATTCCCATTCCTTTATAATACCGCTGCACGTTTTAGTTTTATTTTCTGATAGGAAAGAGGAACTATGCTCCTTATTTGTTTAAATTTAAATTAACTCTCAAATTTATATAAAATTCTGCATTATTGAACATAATAAGTAACGGCGAATAACCCTTAATGTAAAATGGCAAACTTAAGACATTGAATGGTATTTTGCTCTTTGTGGATGATCTTACATACAAAAGATGCGAGTAGTTCTGGAACAATAAGTAGATAGTAGATAAAAGTAAACTCCCTTTTAGGACGGTTTGATGAATGCGGCGGGCCACTTGAAAGCACCTGCATTTCCCATGAATATAAAATGCAGGTTTGCCTAGCTATCGTCCCGCAGGATGAAAAGGCACACCCGGCATGCACAAACACATACCTTAAACGAGCGCAGAAACCGCAATGGACTCGTCTAGTGACCTTCATTTTCTGCTCCGCGTCACCACATCTCGTCAGTTGTGACTCGAATGTCGCTTGATTAACAGTGTACACAATTATTCAGCATGTGCCCTTCATTCGTAAATACTCCCCAAAATGTCCATTTAAAGCATGCCAGGTGATTGATTTTTTTTATTGAGTTATTTATGGATGCTATTTAACATTTCAGGTCATCAGCGTCCCATTCAATTCAGGGCGTGAAACGACCGACAAATTTTGCTCAGAAGCCTCTTCTTTCAGGCTTGAGGTTCTTTTGTCTGCCGTAAATCTACGTAACGGGATATATGGGTTTACTTTCCTTCCGAAGGATACTTAGGATTTTTACATCCTTTGCATGCAGTGACACAATAAACTTTCATAAAACTTGTAGTGCACACAACGAACAAAAGTAACAGTGAATTCTGACACGTACTTGGGAAACCATGTGTTCAGTTTCTTAGGTAGGTAAGTGCTTATTAGTTCTTCCCATCTCAAAGATCCACTTTACAGTCAAAAAGCCGTGTACAAGATTACGGAACTATGTTCTCTACCACTGAGCGGAGTGGCATGGGCAGTAATTCTTGAGATTCTCATTTGTGGAGGTCCCGAGTTCAAGTTCCTTGGGGACACCCATACTAACCGTATTTTTTTTTCGTGGTTTCCCCTGGTTGCACTGTGCGGCGTGACAATGACTTGCACCTTAGAAAGGTTTCTGCGCCAGCATCGTCTTGGAGGGGTACTCTACCGATGTCGGGGTGTTCTATCCGGAAACATGTTAGGGATCACCTCATCATCGCCCGGTGTCATCCCTTTCTCCCGGAGGTTCTCCATTTGGGGCGTAGGCACTAACGGCTGAAGTTCCAAAGTATCCTCCTCTCCTAACAATACAATCCTGTTGTTCAAAGGAAGCATGGCAAATTTCCGGTATAAGTGAAATAAGTATCTATTATTTCAAATGTTAAGTGAATAGTAACAGACATGTAAAATAGATGCAGTTAAAACGATTAGTAAATAAAGGGTTATAAAAGTAATCAAAATAAAACCGTATACAAGTTATTGATTCTCTCCGTATTCCAGTTCATCAATATCATTATGCACGCATTTAAAAGATCGGCAGAGTCATTTCAGAACTTCTCGCCTTTAAAATGGCAGTTAAAATATACAAATACATAAAATTAATAATTCGTATTTGTGAATGCGAAGCTTGAAATTGAAAGAAACAAAAAAGTTTTTTTACAAAGTCACAATGCGGTTTGAAAATCATTTGTTTATATAATCGTAAAAATTAAACATTTAAAATAAGGGATATGTGGGAATATGGCCTACCTAAGGTTTGAAATTTACTGGAAAAATATTTAGCGAATTTCGAAAAAAATTGCGGTTGTATCCATGAAACGATTTTTGAAAATTTTCTTCGAATCTCCATCAGTTCTACCTACTAGGCACCGAAAATGACATTGAAAAAATTTACACACACACACACACACACACACACACACACACACACACACACACACACACACACATCTATGCTTATTATACGTGTGTGTGTGTGTGTGTGTGTCTGTTAACGGTTTAACGGTAGCAATTTTAATTTTTTCTCAATGAAACTCGGTATATAGTCATCAATTATCAAAAGATTTGTTGAGTTCGTTAATCAGCAAAATTGGACCAATGGGGGCGGGGGGTTAAAGCGAAAATTTAAAAGAAAAATTAAAAATCCCTCTAGCATCGCACTTTTTTTTATCAATGGAACTTGGTATATGCCATTAAAATAAATTATTAAAAAATAGTCTGTAGCGGCCGCAATTTAAAAAAAAAATTAAAGTCAACTTGGTATATACTATTGAAATAAAATAAGAAAAATAGTTTCTGAAAATCAGCAGTGCAATCAGTGGGAGGGGGGTATTTACCTGAAACCCAAAATTTAAAACTACGGATATAATATTTAAATAAAATAAGAAAATTTGTTACTGAAAATTGGTACTCGTTGATTTTTGTGAGATTTCCATCAAACAACATTTGCGAACTGCGGCCATGCATTATCCTGATGCTCAACCAGTTATTGCACGGAAAGGTGGCCTTTTGCTTGTTATATGTCCTTTCAGAATTTTCAGGAAATTTCTCTAGTATTGTTTAGGTAGTTTTAGGTGCAGGTACCACATGCTGGTAAACAATACCTTGAATATTGAACAATGAGATGCCTATAACTTTTCCATCAGAAGCAACAAAGTTTTCTTATTTTGTTGTTGGTGATGATGGAAATTTTCACAAAGAGCTTTGCTGGTTGCTTCTCAGGTTAGAAATGATATACTCGAGTTTTATCAGCAGTGATTATATTGAAAGAAACTCAGCATCTTCCTGTAACATCATCTTCAACTGCATGCAAACCTGCACGCAGCAGTCTTGAAACCCACCATGTACGCGTTCTCATGTGCAGCATTTCAGTTACTAACTTGTGGGTGACACCCAGTGAAATGTTCATAATTTCTTCTTGACAGCGTTAATGTTTTCTTCCGTTAGAGCACAAAATGGACCGGCGGGTCCACTTTCCTTTGAAATTAATTTAAAACATATTTGAGCTGTGCTATATAGAAGAACAAACTCTCCTTAGGTCTTCTATAGCATTGCATAGGCCTCAGCTGAAGATTTGTTGAGACAAAAGCAGAATTCAGAGTGACATATTGTTCGGCGGGAACCAGTAGTAGTAGTAAGTAAAGGACCTTTTATTGTTCCAGATTTAGAATCCATTCAAATAAATACAACTGTCGCATGGGCCTTACGGCCATATAATGTCGTGCTTATAACAATCAAAATAGCTACACACATACATACGTACATACAAATCTATAAATACTTCGATATATTTACTTTTTCTATTAATAATTTTATATACAAATACATAAACATGAATGGAATCCTTACTCTTGAACTCCCTTCCATTTACTCACATCCCCTCTCCAATTCCCCCCTCTTCATTATAGCCATTAACCTCCTTTGTTGGGTCTTCTCTAGAAATATTCCTAAATTGTGTGAGTATCTCGCATTCCCGGCAAATGTTCAAAGTTCTATTGGCATTCAGAAATTGCGGTGATAAATTGCTCATCTCTTAAAATCTCCGTTTCCCTGCATTCTGCCAAAATATGCCTCCAGGTATCGCTTTCTCCCCACATTGAACTTTCCCCGAAAGCATCAACTGTTTTGTTTCCTTTCCAATCCCCTAATCTGAACCATGCGAGACCACTTCTTTCTTCCCTGCCACAGATATCTAAATAATATCCCCTCCCCCACACCGGCTGTACTTGAGCCTGCAGGTTAAGAGATACTTTTTCTGCGCATTGAAACAAAATATTTTGTCTATCTATATCTCGCAAACGTCTGTTGACTATTTTCCAACTATTTTGTGTAACGTCCTCTTCCCTTAACCCCAATCCAATTTTGTCTAAGCCTTCCTTATTTTTGATCTCATTCCGTATCCGTTCCTTTAGACAGACTGCTCGAAGAAGGGCTTGATTCCCCCCAGTATTTAATTGTTCTTATTTTTAAATTCACACTTTCGTTAGAAAAATCAAAGACTTTAAGAACATCACAATTTGCTGTACCCCTCCTTACTTGTAGCAACCGTTTTAGAAGCTGTGTTAGTACCCGATTAAGTTTCTCATTGTTCTCAAATCCCCAAATTTCGGTCCCGTACGCCATATTTGATATCACAACCGCCCTATACACCAACTCCATTGTTCTCAGTGGAGTTTCCGGTATTTTCATTAAAATCTTTAATGACTCTATATTTTTAGCCATATTTGATATCACAACCGCCCTATGCACCAACTCCATTGAGTCACTCTGTATATAATGGGTCTTTAAAGACTCAGCAAGCATTAATGGGTTAACTTAGAAAATATATTGTATTTTGTGCGAGGAAAATCTTAGCGGCTGCCTTTTCATCTTCAAGTGATAAAAGTATCGCTCCCTTTAATATTAAATAATAAAATAAATTAATACAATTACTGTGTGTCAAGTAACCTATCCGTTACTGTATTACTTCATCATCCCCTTTTCTGCCACACTCGAATATGAGAAACCTTGAGTCAAGCAGAACAGATGTGTTTTGTTTATGGTCATATTTTAGCAAAAAGTCATTCTAGTTATCCTTAAATTCCCAGAAAGAGCGCGTTGGTTAGAAATTAAACAAACAGAAGCGTTGTTGCTTGGCGCCAGGGTCATGCCCGCGGATATCATTTGCGTGACGTCACTGTAAACAAATGACAATTAATTATTTCGAACTGATTGATATTTATGGAGAGAGGGGGAAGCAGGATGTTCTGATAGCCACCATTAATAACGACCAAAGATATCAACAACTTAAGTATGCGCCTTGGTGAGAATTTAAGCGGAAGACTGGCATTCCTGTATCATTTTACCACTATGGTGTGCATATTGACAGAAATAAGTGTATTTTGTAAACAGTAGATTGAATTATTGCCATTTTTACACGAAGTTTAAGCATTTTCATATAGTAGATCCCTACCAGACAAACATTCTCGGCTTTTGAATATCATTGGTTAGGGGAAAAGGAATACATATAACTATCTAAATGTAGCTTTCATTTTCAATTCTAACATGCTTTAAGATAGAGCGCAAAACTTCCAAACAGGTAGGAAAAAGTCACCGGTAGCAATTTATGGACTGTATGGTAAATGGATTACCAGTGACACTTCCAATTCTTGGGGAAATTTCAGACCAATGTGCACAGAGGCATTGATTTTGTGGAAACAACCCTCGTTGCCCAGACTTCTGTCTTATTTCTGTTAATGTGTGGAAGAATTTGGGAGGCAAACCTAAGAATTGGCAGCAAGTTTTTTGTTCCTAGTGTGGAATGTTTGCATATGGTACTTGCGTATACTTCCATTTGTTTAACCTTCACTGGAGGGTAACCATTGGGAAGACCTAAATCGCTGACTGCCTCTTTGATTCCGTATGTACATAAGCCATGGAAACGTCGAAAATTTGCCAATGTCGAAATAACGAACCATTTCCTGGCATCATTGCATTCTTATTCCATTAGCACCTTGGGGTACCCAAAGACAGCAAAGATATTAGTGTAGGAAAGTCACTCGAAGGTCGTTCTTCACTATGGCTTCTACACGATATTTTCAACTGTGACTACTGTAACGGTCTTTCAAGGCAGTTCTTCTTCGTCTAAACTCTGAAAACTAGTTATAGATTTTTGTACTTGAAGGAGCAGATTCTAGAAAACTCGCTTTAATTTTTCCAGGCACTTTAATTGGCTCAGGACGCATGTACAATTGTAAAAATCATCACATGAAAATGATCCCAAGTTATCTCTCATCTTAGAACATCGGACAGTGAGCGCACGAACCAGTTAACATTTTGCTCAATCCCAAAAATGGTGCCGTGTGCTAACTTCTACTATGGTTATTGATCGGGACACGTCCTTTCGAGTGCTGCCAAAAGGGATCCTAATCTCTCATAGCTTCTTCAAATCTCGAAAATAAAATAACGATTATCGTGTATATTTTTAAATTATAAACATTTATCTCATTCTAGCTTACCTAGAAAGTGTTTATGAAGGGATTTGGAAACATTTCCCCTTTACGGTTTTTCTGATCATGTATCAGCAATGGTTGGCCGTTTTACTTGCATTGCATTTGTCTTGTTGTCTCTTTTCTATTGTAGAATTGTGCTGATGAATAGGCTGACATGTTATCTTTGATATTTGGATGGGTGAACGTTTAAAGGCATGTTACATCTCATAGCTTTGTATCACAATTCACAATTCTGCTTTAATATTAAAAAAAAAAAAAAAAAAAAAAAAAAAAAAAAAAAACACTACTACGGTGTCTCTAATTTTTCATCTTTCTAAAAGTTTATCTCTCACCCCTGTATCTTGTTTCAATTAAAAAAAACAATATGTACGAAATTTCAACTCAATAGGATCACCGCTTGGTGACTCTCAAACGCTTTAAAGTTGGTACATTGTATACACAATGATTAATTCCACACAAAAGTGATACTGTTCCCTATTCCAACCATTTTCTTTTTATCTTCTTAGAGAAATGTATGCTGACATCCAGGCAACTCCAGCAATCATAAAATTTTCCAAAACTTAATTTGAAAACCCCCTGAAATAACATAAGAAATTTAAGAAATAATGTGTTTTTTTAGTAGGGTATTCAACTACTATAAGAGAAACACATTTTTTACTACAATAATTTCTATTGATCAAAACATTAGATGAAAGAGCAAACATTGAACTCTTATTTTATCTTAAGAGAGGATTTAATAGCAGTTGGGTATTTTTTATGTATGTGGCAACAATCTGTAAAACAAAAAGTTTCTCAGCTTCATCTTTTGTTGATTTTTTGATTTGGTTTATTTATGGACGCTCTTTAACATCTCAGGTCATCAGCGTCCCATTCAATTCAGGGGCATGAAACGGCCCACAAATTTTGCTCAGAGGCCTCTTCTTTCAGGCTTGAGATACATTTACGTGCCGTAAATGTACGACATGGGACTCATAGCTTGACTTCCCTTCCGAAGGAAGCCATACCTTAGGACTTTTACCCCCGAAAAAATTCATCGGTCCTGGCCGGGATTGAACCCGCGATCTTGGGTTTACGGGGTAAGTATAGTTACCACTACACCACCAGGGCCGAGTTAATCTTTTGTGAGAAATTATTGTAATCCTCAATGAAGTTACTTTGTTTACTTGAAGTTAAGTTGTTTACTTTTGTAAACAGGATCATGCTTCCAAGTTGAACGGTCTTTGTCGAGGATGCTGACAGACAATCTCACAAATTAAAAAAATTAATGCCAGGAGCTACAAAAGGTGAAAACCTGATGTTTACAAAGGAAGAAAAGTCATTCTGGTGCAGAATACACCTCTCTTCAGTTGGTTTTTTCTTCCTCTTGTTCTTCACCTTTGTCTGCTTCCAGTATAATTTGAGTCATATTTGCCTTAACCATTGTTAGAACATGCTCATCAAATAAAGACAGGGCCACAGTTTCGTGAACCAAGTGTCAAAGATGGTTGGAAAAGTTTTTTTTATTTTTCAGCAGAAAAAATAATTTTTTATGTTAATTATGGACAATCTCTTTGACATATCTCACTCAGATACTTTCGGACTGACTGTAGAGGAGTTATCATTTGTCATCACCATCACTGCTTTGACTGTTTGATGTTGAATCATTGGTTTTTGCTGTACAAAGCTGAGGAGTAGCAAATGTTCCATTTCTTCAAAGTTCCCCCCCCCCCCGGCAGTTTTCATTGCAGTGCTCTTTCTTCCTAGTGGTTTAGTTTTTTACCTGCATCAGCCGTGCAGCCTGGTCATCCTTTTTGGTGCTGAAGCATTAAACAATTCTTATCTTCTTCATTTTTCATTATTCCGAAAGCATCTGAATGAGATATGTCAAAGAGATCGTCCATAATTTTCATAAAAAAAAAACTCTTTTCTTTTTCCTTGCATGCAGTTATAGTAAAATTTTTCTTTAAAGCTTTCCACTCATAATAGAGTTTGAATAACTTATCAATAAGTTGTCAGTTCTTCTAGTAGGAGTTTGTGCTTTTTGCTAAATAATGGAAACTTCTTGAATTACCATCTTTGTTGTAAAATGTACAGTTCTTACATAAAAAAAAAAAACTTAACACTTGTCAGCTCAAAGGTAGGTTGACTCCGACGATTTGATTGGAAATGTAAACTCCACGAGGGGCATGCAAATCTTTTCTTAACTTATGTGATACAGCTACCTAAGAAATTGATACCATTTTGCAAGTCTAGAAAAACACGTCAGGAAAGGCGCTTTACCAGCTTGGGCAGTCGGGTAGCAGCATAAACAATATTTCTGAAGCAGTAATTGAAAAATCACTCATCAAAGACATCATCTTTAGTTACAAAATAAGACAACGAAGCACATAAAATAATAATAATAATAATAATAATAATAATAGTTTATTTAATAATATTAGAAAAAATTAATTTCCGGGTTAAAATTTCAAACTTTCATGGTCGATGAGGGTTACCTTGCAGTTACCCGATTAAGCTGAAAATTTGCACAACTTTTTTTTTTAAATTTACAATAAGATAATAGGGTGGGAGCATCACAATTTTATCTTTCAGAAAATTACCTACAGCTAAGGCCCATCCAAATATATATATATATATTTGAATGATATTCAGGCTGCGTTACTTCAACATTTGAAGAGTTGAAATGTCAAATGTTCTAAGTGCCAGTCCCACCAGGACCGTGGTCCCTGACTGAGGTTTTTCCAGGTTTTCTTCAGTCCTCATAAATGGCAAATTCCGGGGAAATACCTTAAACTTAGGCCTAGAACGTTTCCTTCCTTTAAAAATAAATCCTTCCCCAATTTATCATTCCATTTTTTCGGTGTCACCGCCTGTGGTGCCTCAGTGTTAAAACGGGTCTTAAACACCATTAAAAATATCTGTTAGTATGTAAGTTATTACACCCAAAATCATAATAAAGACATTTTTACTACAAAATTGTTTTGTGTATCAAATCGTTGCCAAAAATACAGTGGTCAGGGGGAAAATATTAATAACAATAAGAAGGTTTTATGTGTCATTGATGGAAGAGTCAGTTACATGTGCATTTAAGTTTTATTAGAGAAATAATTAACAAAATAGCATTAATAATTAGCAGAAACATATATTATAATGTTATTGAGTACAAAATATGTTATAAAGGGCAAAGGAACAGAAATGTATTATGAAATTTGTACAAGAATACCAATCTTCATATTTCCTCCTCACAATTGACAGAAAGAATTTATTCATTCTTACACAGGGGTTGAAATTAATGTCTGATAAAGCTCTGTACTCAACAGGAAGTAATGGCAACATGGACAAGAGGTCTTTCTTTTTTTCAACCGATAAATAGGATTAATCTTTCAGACGAAGCACAGGCTGCTGTATATCAACCACTGATTTTCCCTTTCTTTAAAACTCAAAAAGCCTCCATTTTTAATGCAGAGTTAGTTCTTTTAATAGCAATAAGAAATGAATGAAATCCAGATACTTTAAGCACTATGCAATTTGAAATGTTGCACTTATTTAATGTTAACAGAATCAGCAACATTCTTAAAATCAAAGAAATCACAACCCTATATAAATCTTGGGGAATGAAGGCCTTACTTCCCCTTCTTTTTTTTCTCTCTATAATACCGAATTCTCTATCGTCACTAAAAAGCTATGACCATTTACTACATTTTCATGGCATGGCACTTAGAACACCAGATGACAGCATAGCATGGCATTTAGAACTGCGCTATCTCTTAGCAAATATTTGAACTACTTCATCCGTGTATAGACACTTAGAACATAACTAGCAATATGCATCTGGGCACATAGAACACACTTTTAAAATAAAACAATTCAATTTAAAATTTTTACTTAGAACGTTTGACCTTTCCACTCTTCATCTGTGTCGGAACAGAACTGCATGGGTGTTGCGAATGTTCTCGGAGCCTGATGCATACAAAATTAATGTTTTTAATCTCGAAGGTGGTCCAGCTTTTGACACTTCAGAAGTATTTTCAATTTCAACATCGCGTCTGTTAGGCAATAGCTGCTGCAGAGTGTTTTTTTTTTTTTTTTTTGAGTAGTGTTTAACGCCCGTTTTTACTACTGAGGCACCACAGGCGGTGGACACTAATGATACATGAAATGAAATGATACATTGGGAAAGGATATTTTTTTTTAGGAAGGGAGCGTTCCAGGCCTAAGTTTAGGTACCTCCCCGGCATTTGCCAGTTATGAAGACTGAGGAAAACCTGGAAAAACCCCCAGTCAGGGAGGACGGTCCTGGCGGGATTCGAACCGCGGACCTCCCGCTCACAAGTTCGTGCCTTAACGACCTCGGCCACCCGTGGCGGTCTGCAGAGTGTGTGATATATTTGAACAGAAATAAGCGTTGGATGAGACCAGCGTATTTTCCAGGTGTTTGTTCCACTGCCTTCGGCAAGTGTACACTGTATGTCTTTGAATGTAACATATGAGCTCTACCGAGAGGGATGATTAAGAAGGTAACGCAGGCATTTTCTATCGTTTTATTCTGTTGACTCTGTTAAAGGGTCCTAAGTGCAGAGCGAGGTGGGCCAGTGCGGTATGACTGGCTTGCGCGTTATAAATGATTAAACATGTTTGGAGCCCCTTCTAAGTTGGCGCAATCACCACCCGTTGTCTCACATTATTCGTTACTTCCGGAACTGCTTCCATTGATAGTGTAGACACAAACGGTCAGCCGCTAGCAATGCTAAAGTACCAAAATATTCTGCTCCGTCCCAGATCATCCATTAATGTATACTGTCTTAGCTTTCTAAACCATGTTTTCGTTTTAAGTTTGTTTATAAAAGTAATTTTTGTAGTTTACTAAATAAAATTAAACAAACTATAAGCTGGTCAGATAGCGAGTTTAGGGTTTTTCTTGTTATAAATATATTACTTTCATATGAACCTTTTCTAGCCTGTTTCAGGTACCAAATACAAATACTTTTTAGATTATATTATTTTAAATAATGAACTTTTAACAATTACTATATAATAATTTGCTTTGTCAATAGAATAGGGATTATACATGTAAAATGTTAAAACATTGTAATTTCTATTTTTAGTTTTATAGTGGATATTTATTATCTTTTGGAGCTTATTTTAGGCTCAAAATAGCTTCATTTTAATGTTAAAAGTTCGCGGTCTAATTAGAACTTAGTGATTGTATTTTGAAGTCTGTAGTAATCGTTTTCAGCATACTAATAATTTAAATTAAAACGTAAGTATTGCCCTCGATACAATCTTGGGAAAAAAATTAATGAAAAACAATTGAACTACAACCATTTAAATCATTTGTAACAAGAAACCACAATCTGTCATTTACAAATAAATATTTTGAATTTATATAGTCGGGGGCACTGGAGCCAGTAAATCCGTTCGAAGATCTTGGAGCAGTTGTGCCAATAAACTCTTCCCAAAGCTAATATTTATCAAGGTACTTAGCGTATTTATTTGCCGGCCTGTGTTATTATGTCTGAGCTGCGCCGTTCTTACTGGAACATTGCCCATAAAAAGCAGCTGTAAACAGAAATCATACCTGCGTGTCAATATGTGCGGTTGAGACCACACAGTGTCTGTGTTGCTTTACATCCCGAGGCACTTAGAAAGCGTGCGACCGTTTCCTTAAACCACTCCCCATAAAAAATCAGCAATGGAGGGGGCTTATCGATCCAGTCCAATCCCAAGATGGTATTTGCCATAAAAAGGGAAATTTTCTTTCGAAACGTCATTAAGTTTCTTGGAAGATGGCCATTAAACGGATAGAAAAACGATCCGGCTACCTAAATCTCAACCTGCAGAGCAACAACGACAGATGTCTCATTATTCTTCAGCTGCCGCTCACAAATTTCAGAATTAATGGCTGTAATAACTTAAGATGATATTCTTGAACCGTTTACCACAAGTACCACCTTCGGCTGAACTGTGAATGTCTACAAGCGAAACAAATATATTGCATTTCATATGTTTAAAACATTAATATTACGTACCATTCACTTTTCCTGTCATATTACAAACATCCAACCAAGGTCTATAAAGGTATAATATAGAATAATCATCATTTCACAATAAATTTATGGCACGTTCCGCTCTCAAATGAGTTACCTTATTTGCCATGGTGGTCTTGTGCTTCTGAAACCACGTGGTTTGTAATCTGACATAAGTGAGGAAAATTACCCCACCCCGTTCTTTTATATGCTCCTACCAGCTTCAAATGTCCTTCTGCACGTCGGAACACATGCATGAGGACAGTCAAATTCTTTATCATGCATACTGACTAACTACCGATTTCTATATCCCTAAAAGTAAAATATATACAAACATTTATTATGGAACTAGGATTCTAAAAGTTCTAGGCCTGACTCAGAAATGTCGTGAAGATGGACAAATTACTATAATAGTTGTTAAGTATCATCCTTCAGATAGCGCGCTGTAAAGTTGCAGACGCTTAAGTATAGTCACTTGTTTGTGACGATCGTGTAAACAAACTAGTGTTAACATTTTCTACACAATTGATAAAACTGAAGTACGAATGTGATAAAGTGCTTCATTTTGAAGGGTTTAACACCAACATAAATACAAAAGGAGTTAGATTCGACATTAAAGGAGTCTTCCCTTTCGTTTTCAAAGATTAAAATTTGGGCTGTAAGCGGTTATACAAAAATACACAACGCTGTTAATCAATGATCGCCGATTAAATGTACGCGTGTTGGTTGACATTGCAAAGATCTTGGTAGGCTGTGACTTCCATATGTTACACGAAGTTTTTATGAGAATGCTTTCCGTTCGATGGATGCTTCTTTTGTTAGCAATGGACCAAAATCACATTCGAATGAACATTTCGCAAGAGTATTAAGACTTGTTTAAACGCATTTCCAGCGAGTTTCTCAGACGTTTCATAACAGTAGATAAAATTTGGATTCATCACTACACGCCAGAAACGAACGAGCAGTCCAAACAGTGGGTGGCAACAGGTGAAAGGGCACCAAAGAAAACAAAATCGCACAATGGTCGGGAAAGGAAAAAGAGGACAAATCGATTTTAGAACTTTAGTGAACTTTAGTGAAACAACGGCTTTTCAAGTAAACGAGGTTTATCAGCGTATATTAATTTCACTTTTTCTTTGGAAAGTGCTTCTGGTTTTATCAGATATAATACTGTAAAAGTGACGTAAATTTTCATTTCTGAACCCTTCACTTCTTTGAGTAAACTTTGAAATATCTTTCTCGCATCAAAATGAAACCAAGGGTGTGTAATATTGTATCCATATGAACTTTATTATCTAATCTATTTATTCACAGCATGGTTATCGAATTTAGATAATTTATAAGTTTTGTTATACTCATTTTCATACCATAATATACAGCATGAACATTATGCAAGTATTAAAATGAAATCTGGAAAAAAGTTCTTAAAGGTTTCATCGCTAGAACACACCAGATGCATGAATAAGAAGAGAGAGAGGGGACATTAATCTGTGGGCTCTAAGGATAAAAAGGGAGTTGTTTACAATTTGTTTATGCTATTTAAAGAATGTCTCGCGGCCAGGAAACCAAAATAATTTTCAATTGTGAGAAATAATTGATTAGTGGTGGTTGCGTGTGCTGTTAAAAGTGAACAATGAGTTTAATTGTTAGTCATAGTGCGTTCATAGCAAGATTCGAGATAAAAAAATCAGTTTCGCACGCGATTTGTGGTAACATATCTCATTAACAAATTCCATTTAAACGATGACGAGAGTGTCGAAAATACAATCTACCGAGGGTACCAAAAAATGTATACACCTTTTCACAGTAGATATCTATTTTTATATATTGCAAAGTTTGACCGAAAAACAACAGCAGTGTGTAGTATGATGTTCTGTAAACAGGTGTGACTCACATACATTATGATAGCGTTGCTATGTGACAGGTAAATCAACAATGAACAAATGAAACTAAAATTATCGTATGATGTTCTGTAAACAGATGTGACTCACGTTACGTTAGGCTAGCGTTGCTACAATAAAATGGAGTCAAGATTATTGTTTGAACCAGCGGAAAGTAATTTTGAAGTAGTAATGGAAAACCGAGAATGTTGTTGAAGTTCAAAGGCAATGGAGACGTGTGCACAGAACAGAACCGCCAACGCGAGTAAACATTGCATACATTCGAGACAAATTTGAGACTCGTGGTACCGTATGCAATGTTCACAAGGGAAGATCTGGGAGAGAGCAACAAGCCCCGTGTCCTCGGCTGTGATTCTGGAACGTTTTAAACATTCACCGCAGAGATCTAGAAAGCAATGTGCATGTAAGACTGGGATAAACAGAACCAGTGTATGTCGTATTATTAAAACAGCAAAATGTAAAGTTTTCATCTCAAGACTTTTGCATGCATTAAATGAAGATGACCCTGATCGGAGAATGCAGCACTGTGAGTGGTTTCGGGATATGGTGCAAGAGGATGAGGTCTTCGCAGGGAAAGTTGTTTGGTCCGAAGAAGCACAATTTAAGTTGAACGGAACCAGCATAACTATGTCTACTGGTGTGCAAACAACCCACCTGTTATTTTGGAAACGGTTATTAATTAACCTGAAATTAATGTTTGGTGTGGGTTATCATCTAGGAGTCTAATTGGACCTTTCTTTTGTGAAGGATGGCCCAGTGTACCTGAGCATGATACGCACATACGTCTTCTCCGCCATTCATACATACACTCTATGGAAATGGGAAATTTTACTTCCAACAGGATGAAACACCACCACATTACCACTGAGATGTACGTACGTACCTTGATGACACTCTTCCAAGGCACTGGATGGGGCAAAGAGGTCCGATTGAGTTTTCACCGCGTTCTCCGATCTAACTCCGTTGGAACTTCTACCTATGGGAAACTCTTAAGGATGTTGTATAACGTAGAAAACCAGCTACCTGGCAGCACTTCGGGAAGAAATTGAAACGGCATGTGCTGCAATCGCCGAGGACACTTTCACAAACGTTACTCAATCAGCAGTTCAACGTACTCAGAAGTGTATCGACGCCGACGGTGGGCATTTTGAGCAACTGTTGTTAGTGTAAACGTCTAAGATAATTAGTGTTCATCATTGTCTGTTTATGTGAATTCAGTTTTGTGTGAATTTCAGTTTTCTTTGCTTGAAGTGTGTATAGGTACATTTTTGGCAGCCTTTGTATATTGACAAAAAAATAACAATATCTGCCACAATGGACGGAGTATAGGATGCATTTAAAAACAAAACATTAAATAGAAAATAACGGAGTAACAAAGAAAACCGAAAATAAATACATATAAAAGAATGTGAATTGTGAAAAGTAGAACTTATTTAAAATTGTTCTGTAAGGATTCTTATTGCCTGTACAAATGGTGTCGAAATAGAAATAAAGACCCACGAGAGCAGCTGCCACTACCTCTTTCATCTTGGTTTTCTGTAAATGGTGAAAAAAGTGTAGAGGGCCCCCATCATGAAGCTATTGATTTCTATATTCTGAAGTTTATATTTTCCTTGTAAAGTATGGTATCGTGGTGTTGTATGTGTTAATTTTTTCTTGATTCACTTCCTCAGATTGACCCTTATATTTTTCAATTCATGTTATTGTTTTATGGGATGGTAATCATAATTCTTCTTGAGCGTCCTTTAGTTGTCAGACAGTAAACTTGTCCGAAGACTTCCATGTTATTAGATAGGAGCTCTTCTGCTATCATTGAGCGAATATGTGATAACGAGGGTTACGTACAGTTTCCCCAAAATAACAGGAACTCGGGACATTGTTGTTGTTATTGTTGATTTGATTTATTTTCGGACGCTCTTAAACATCTCAAGTCACCAGCGTCCCATTCAATTCAGCGCGTGAACGGCCGACAAATTTTACTCAGAGGCCTCTTCTTTCAGGCTTGAGGTTCTTTATCGTGCCGTAAATGTACGACACGGGACCCACGGCTTTACTTTCCTTCCGAAGGAAGCCATACTTAGTATTTTTACACCCCGAAAAAATCCATGGATACTGGCCGGGTTTGAACCCGCAATCTTGGGTTTAGGAGGCAAGTATGGTTACCACTAGACCAGCTGGACCGACACCCGGAACATGTAAAAGTGTTTCTGTCTCTCTGTGTCAGCATCGACAGAGGTTGTTGTCCTGAGTCCTGCCCGGTAGAGATCATAGAGAAAACAGGAGAGTTCAGTTTTCCGCCATTTGCTCGAAGTAAGGCCTTCACAGTGTGGAATCCATGAGTTCGCTGTACTGTCTGGTGATCAGAAGAAGACAAGCAAGAGGAATATGCTACGTAAACATTTTCTACCGTTCTCTTTATGTTTATGTCGGTAAAGTGTTGTCAGATACTACTGGTTAAAAGTTAGCGGGCATGCGAGATCTAGAGGTCTTCATTCATGAGGCAGCATGGGTATCTCACACTCATTCATACGTATGCAGATAAACTGCTCAAACCGCCCTCGCACTTCATTCCGCACTCGCCTTCTTCTGATCGCCAGACTGTACCAAATCCTTTTGTTTCATGAAAAACAGAATGTGTTTAAGGAAGCTCTAACATCTCAGTTCATCAGCGTCCCATTCAATTCAGTAAATTGACCGGTAAATTTTGCTCAGAGGTCTCTTCTTTCGGACCTGAGGTTCTTTTATATGCCTTAAATCTACGATACGGAACCCATGACTTTACTTTCCTTCCGAAGGATTTTTACGCTCGAAAAAATCCATCGACCCTGGCTGGGATTGAACTGGCGAATTTGCGTTTGCGAGGCAAGTATGCTAGGGCCGATAAACATAATTTAGGAGGAGACAGTTTTAAAAATACATTATTTAAAATAACACAATGGACAAATAGTCTGAAAAGTTACACTTTTAAAGTTATTTAATTTTTTCAAAGTTAATTACAAAAATTAATTTTCGAAATCATGTAGCTATTATCTGGTTTGGATAAATACAAATAATAGTACCCACGTTGTTTAACATTATCACTACTTTCACAATAAATTACAAGCACTTTTTCAAATTTTCCACATAAAAAATTTGTATCCTTTGCTCGTAAGTTTGAAGGTATATAACTATCTTTTCATCAGATATCATGTCGGTCCTGGTGGTGTAGTGGTTACCATACTTGCCTCCTAAGCCCAAGGGTTCGATCCCGGTCAGGACCGATGGCTTCCTTCGGAAGGAAAGTAAAGCCGTGGGTCCCGTATCGTACATTTACGGCACGATCAAGAACCTCAAGCCTGATAGAAGAGGCCTCTGAGCAAAATTTGTTGGCCGTTTCACGCCCTGAATAGAATGGGAAGCTGATGACCTGAGATATTAAAAACCGTCCGTAAATGAACAAAATAAGAAAAAATCTAACATCATTGGAGCATATTTCATCTTGACACATATATAAAATCCACCGCATAGTCAAATTCAGTTTTGTTTTGGTGAAAATATACAAATACGGAAAATCTTTGCCATAACTGAGTTTTAATTTTCAATCAGACTAAATTCTATCAATCAACACAAAAGTTATATAATTAAATATGTTTTGGTTGTGTTTATTTATTTATTTATTGAGTAGTGTTTAACGCCCGTTTTAACTACTGGTGGACACTGATGATATATGAAACGAAATTATATGTTGGAAAGGATTTTTTAAGAAAGGAAACCTTCCAGGCCTAAGTTTAGGGTACCTCCCCGGCATTTGCCAGTTGTGTTTATAGTTTCTTACGTAAATGTATACAGTTTAAGCATGAAAAGAAGGAACAAACATTTACTACAAAATAGACATTTATATAAAATACCGAAAAAATAAATATTCTGATTTTCTTCATCATATCTATTAGGGGGAAAATAGGCCCTTGGTTGAAGTCCTGCAATCTACTGGAAATAAACTTTAATTTGGATAACAAATTGAGCTTCCAAATCACAAGTTTCAATATATGCATATTCTAAATGCAAAGCATTCTATCAATATTCTGAGAGAAACAATGTTTAAAAATTGGATATTTTCAATAGAAAAACAGGAACTCTGTAGAAAATATAAATGTATTTAATAAATGAGTAAACAAGAAATATTTTGGAATGCTCTACATTACTAATAACATTGAACCTCTGTCCTAAAACAACAGTTACTTTTTAGAGACATATTATTTTATTGTATTAATATTATTTATAATTTTGTATTATTATGAAATGATAATAAGAGGTGAATTGCTTTTAACTACTTTATTTTTGTCTTTTTCTGTCTATGAAGGGGCTTTGGGCCTATCAATCTTGGTTTCAACAGTTCGTATGTATGGAAATGATCTTTTTAGTTCTCTTGATTTATTGCAATGTTAATATTTGTTTTGTTTATAATCCCTTTAGGTTTTAGAAGTGGGCTATGATTTTTAGTTCAAAATATGTTGTTTTTGTCGTTTATATTTATAATAAACGGTGATTTTGGATGGTTTAATCTTAGATATATATTTGGTTATAATTTCTTGTCTTTTGGATTACTTTTATTAAGATTTTGGTTCTGTATATTAATGATTTTAGCTGCAATATGTTTTTGGCTTTGAGTTTTATAGAAGTTTATTTTATTTATGGTTTTATTTTTACTAGCAGTGTTAATTATAACTTTCTGTAGATTAAACATAATTTCATTTTATTTATTTTTGAGGGTAATTTAATTCCTACGTTATTTTTGATTTTTGGGTGAGGTCTTGCACGCTGCTATTTATTTGTTATTGTATACTTTAACGGCATCATTACTTTTATTAGTAATAATTTTTTGATTTTATAATGGTTTTAAGTATTTAGGTTTTCCTATAATGTATTTTAGTTTTGGAGAGAGATACTAATTTACATAAATTGCTGATATCTGGGTTGCAATGGAGAATTAAAGGCAAACATCCCTGTCGTTGTAAAACCTGCTTCACCATATGCGATAGTTTATAGCAGTTATTTCCATTAACCTCTACACATTCCATCATGGCGGGTTGAAAGGTCAGGAAGACATTATTCAATGTCTCCACAGGGAGATCTCCAGAGAGCTTCGCAATATTGTAACAAGTTCATCTACTGTTGATGTGACTTATTGATGATGGAGAGACTGTATGGCAAATTTCTCAGTACTTTTTCTTTTATCAGACTTCTCTTTGCAAGAAGCCATTTTTACTATCACAAACTTCGCCCGGAAGTTAGACGAAATGCCTTTTCTATTTCGATGGGATATGTTTAAGAGTCAGATAGAAATAAACACGTTTCCGAACATTTTGGGTTTGTAAAGTCAATTTTTAATAATTTGTTTATTTTTTGACAATTTATTTTGTCTATTTTAAAGTTTTGGGTGTAGAAGTTATGGATTTTTCTGCGATTATTTGCGTGTGTTAAAAGGTATATCAATAATATCAATGTATGAAAGTGAAAAAGGTTATAACAATTAAACTGCATGTTCACCTCACAAAAAATCTATTGAGAATATTGTTATACATTTATTTCTTTTCAAACAGTGAAAATTTTCTCAACTTATTTACGTAAGCTCTTTAAATAGCAGAACCTTCATTAGTGAAAGGAACGAACGGTTACCTCGGGCATACGAATATCAGGAAATATAGGAAGTACTGTAGTTTTGAATAGTCCTGGTGAATGACCTTGTATCGATCTGCGCGAGACAATTCTAGGAAATTGGTGATAGGGGTAACTTCTCAGCTGCATAAATGTAATAAACAATTGCAAGCATAAAAGATGAGGTTGGTACATATGTGCAAAATAAACCGTTTCTACAATAGCCCAGTACGGAAGTGAGAGCGAAACTAACCTGATTCCCCTATAAACGCATAAACAGAAAATGAGCTTGACCCGAAAGCATTTGCGCATCTTTTGCTCATTCGCCAGGACTATTCAGAACTACTTTACTTTGTCTCAATCAACATTTCCATGATGTTCTGAAAGGTGAATGTTCTTTTGTAACTGGTATAAATCCTTTCTAAATAGTTTGTTTTAAATATGGTGCAATCACTTCAGTGGAAGTAGAACTTTCTTTTTCCATGATGAAAAATGTTCTCGGTGACAAGCGGCTGACTATGACAATTGATAACTTGAAAAAACATCTTGTTGTTGCTTGTAACCAAAAAATGTAAGCTCAAATACTTTAATTATGTGATAAAGAAATTATTAATTATTTTAAATACACATTTTCATTAATAATGAGTTATATTAATCTGTGTTTTCAATGTTAATAAATTTCCATATTAGTTATATTACTACCTATTTTGAGTATTTTAAGTGTCATGTTGCCTGCCTATTTAAACCAAAATAAATGCTCGAACTTCCGGTCTGGTGATGAGAAATGACTCGCCGCTGATCATCTCCAATATTCTTCATTCCTCCCTCTGGTCACATAAACTGCACAACAGTATTCCGATGTACAAGATTAGGTCCGTAAGTTTCCGGCCTAACCATTTTCTAAGTATGGTAAAGACAAAAACTATATTTCACTTTTCAATATAGTTACCCGTTATTGCAATATACTTATCACATCTTTGAATTAACATTTCAATCCCCCACCCCGAAAAGAATCAGAAGTCTTGTCTGCAAAATAGGCATCAACAGCATTCATCATTTCTTCGTCAAACTTAAAGTTCCTTTCTCGAAGATTCTATTTCAGTTTTGAGAAGAGGAAATAGTCATTGGGAGCTACATCTGGGCTGTAGAGTGGATGGTCGATCTCTTTGAAGCCACATTTCTTCACAGCTTTCTTTGCAACAAAAGCTGTGTGCACAGGCGCGCTATCATGAAGAAGACGCACACTGGCATTAATCTTTCCTCGCCTTTTCTCTTTGATGGAAGCTCGTAGTCTGTGCAGTAGGCCAGCATAGCATCCCCGTTTACTGTGGTGTTCCTCTCTTTGAAGTCAATGAAGAGTATCTCTTCACAGTTCCAAAGGATTGTGACCATGATCTTCTTGGTTGACTGAGTGACCTTGGCCTTTAGAGGCGGTGCTTCGCCAGGTGTACGCCATTCCATTGATTCTCTTTTGGGCAAGGGATCATAGTAGAGGACCATAGTTTCATCTCCTGTAACAGTGGTTTGTAGAACTTCTCGCTCCCTCGTTGCCACAGCAAAGCTCCAAAAATGCTGCTTTTGGACTGAGGAAAGAAGTCTAGGCACCATCTTGCACTAACTTTATTCATGTTTAAATGTTCAAGAATAATTCGAAGGATTGTGGTTTTATAAATGCCCAATCTTGTTGCTATTTCTGCAACTTTGAGCAGCCAGTCTTCCATAATTTCTCCTTCCACAAGAGCAATGTTTTCAGGAGTGAGCACCTCCAAGGGCCGACCTGCACGCTCTTCGTCTTCAATGCTTTCGACCCATTCGAAAATGTTTGGTCCATTCTTTTACGGTAGAGTATGAGGAGGATGCTTCCTCATATACACCTCCCAATCGCTGTTTAATTTCATTTGGACTAATTCCTTCTTATGTGAAGAACATAATAACAGTTCGATACTCCATTTTGAATATCTCACAATCTTCTACACACAGTTTTCTTTATGCAACTATATCTGAACAAGTGAACACAGCGGAGCGGAAATTACAGCTGCATTTATTTACTTAACAAATTTTTGCGACACCAGATAAGGATTTTGTGAAGGCGATAATCCTTATTGGCGAGACCGGACACTTATTGACCAACCCTGATATGTCAACAAACCTTCACATTCATGAAATAGCCTTAAACTTGCCAAATGCACGTTCTGAACTGATAACTCAAATAAATAAAGCCCCTAACACTTTTCCCAACGTTTAATGTGATCTGTGTCTTCTTTAATTCAATTTTCTTTACTTCACTTCTCCTAGTTTTTCATTTCGTTTCTAAAAAGAGCAACAGCGTTGTGAAAACTTGACCTTATTTTGAAATAGAGGAAGTATTCTTTTAATAATTAATTTTAATTAGTACAAGTCTAATGACCACCTCCTTCGTCTAGGGGTTAGCGTTGCTGACTGCTGGCTGAGCGATCAGTGTTCAATTTCCAGTACTTAGGAATTTTTTTAAGTTAGGGAGTTCTGGAACAGGATCCACTCAGCCTTTAGCGAACAGTTGGGAGGCTGCCCGATGGAGAGATGCCGCTCCTCGATCACGAAAGCTGCGTGATAGGCCGCATGCTGACTACATGCCTCTCTGTGGTGCTGCCCTCTATCAATGTAGTCGTAACACGGAGTTAAAGAACACAGAGGTAGCCGCATTTTTTTTTATTGGTTTATTTACGGACGCTCTTTAACATCTCAGGTCATCAGCGTCCCATTCTATTCAGGGCGTGAAACGGCCGACAAATTTTGCTCAGAGGTCTCTTCTTTCAGGCTTGAGATTCTTTTTCGTGCCGCAAATGTACAACACGGGACCCACGGCTTTACTTCCCTTCCGAAGGAAGCCATACTTAGGATTTTTACGCCCGATCCATCGGTTCGAACCCGCGATCTTGGGTTTAGAAGGCAAGTATGGTAACCACTACACCACCAGGATCGACGTAGCCGCAGTAAGGCTCACCCCGGGCTGTAGTGCCAAATGTGAAGAAGAGGTGGAATGTTCAGACATTATAAAAAGATAAGGAAAGGCACTGAAAACATGTAATATATGCAATAAAAAGCATTACACACTATTATTGATGAATAAATTAATTTAAACGCAATTATAATTAAATAACCAGAAATAATTGTTTTAAATTAATTGTTACCTGAAGTTAGTTTTAAAAACTTTTTTTCCCTGCATTACACTTTTCAAATAGCAAATCTCTTTTTTAAAAAATCAGGAAAATACGAAAAACTTTTACTAAAATTTGAGTTTTACCCAGATTATTTTCGTATTAACGATGTGCAGAATAGGAAAAAAGAATCTGTCCCTTTTTGGGTCTAACAAACGTGGTCAGGAAATTACATTTTCGCTATGGAAGAGCGGCATGTAAAAGATTTTCCTTGTTGCTGTTTAAATCTTTGTAACAAGAACCGTGCCGCGATGTAATTTTAGAGATCGGCAGCTTACAAACAAATACCGCTCGCCCACAGTGAATATACCCACCTACCCGACTTAAACTTCCTATGGGTGTCCTAGGAAGAATATAGAGCATTTCCTTTATAAAATAAAACCAGTCGCAAAACATTCTTTTTAACGCCTTAGTTAGAATTATATTTTACTTTCATCTCGACTATAAAGTATTAAACTACAATAATAGAAAAATTGAAAAAATAAGAAAAAAAAAAGGTTCAATAAAGAGACAGAATGATTTCTTTTCTTTATCACCCCCTCCCCTGCTATCACGGAGATACGGTGTTGAAACAATTTTTCGTGAGAACGGATTTCTCTGATTAATGGAAAATATTGGAAACGCGTAGGCGCATGCGTCTTGGTGCTGTACGCCAGCAAAGAGAGTGTTTGCAGTGCCTTGCTCTGAAATTTTGCTTCCCTCTGCATAAGTCCTGTAAGGAAGCGTATGCAATGTTACAGTAATCATATGACGATAATGCTCTGCCACAATCAACCGCACTTCGGTGGTTCAAAGAGTTTAAGGGGCCCGTGTTACAACAACAAACCAAGACGGTCCACGTGCTCTACCCGTGCAGTAAGCGATGTCATGATTCAGGTTAACGTTAAGAGAAGACAAATTCTGGAACTCCAGTCTCGAGCCTCTCCCGAGAATTAGCGAAGAAAGTCGAGGGTACTGTTAACTTCCATAGATATTCTCGTAGTTAATTAATACTGTTTATTTACGCAGCGGTTTAATAGCTCAGATGGTTATAGCGTCATAGAAAGTGTAAGGGTAGATGATTGGAACCCATACATACTGAAATTTTTTCTTCTTCTTCTTTTGGAGTTAAAGGAGATTTGCCACCGTTACAATAATTTACTCGCTAACAAAATCCGCTATATATTGATATTTACGAATTCTGCTGGAGTCAAAGGAGATTTGCTACCATTGCAGTAATTTACTCGCCTACTAGTAACACACAATCCCTTATCAATTTATACTTACAAAAAGGAGGGGCATAGGCCGTCAGGCCGTAGTTCGCCGCAGCAAACCACTATATCTACCGTTTTCTAGAGTTTACCCGAGGTTAGCGTGCGTATATATGAATTAATTGCGAGTTTCAATAAGATAACGCGTGGTAAAAGTAAATAACTCAGTTTCTTTAATAAGGAACAACATATTGCACCCAAAAAGTTAAGGAGGACAGCTCGTAGGCACGTGGTGTTAAAAAAATAATAATACATTCAACATTTACACTTTTACAAACCCAAGGGAGCCCGAGATCGTTAAGGCGCGGACTCGTGAGCGGTAGGTCGGGATTCGATCAAATCAGGACCATCAGGACCATCCTAGATGGTTTTTTTTTTTTTTTTTTTTTTCCAGGTTTTCCTCAGTCCTCATAAACAGCAAATACTGGGGAGGTACCCTAAACTTAGGCCTGGAACGCTTCCTTCCTTTAAAAAATATCATTTTGCAATTTATCATTTCATTTCATATGTCATTAGTGTCCACCGTCTGTGGTGCCTCAGTAGTAAAAATGGGCGGTATAAAAAACACTCCATCTTCAGTTCGGGACTGCGGAGCTCGGCTCTCTCCGCTGTCGCTCGGGACTGGAGCTCCAGAATTAGTTCTACTTGTAATGACAAGTGATTAACATAGCTGCAGTCATTGTTCGATAAGATCTACGAATAACAGTGGAACGGTTGGCAATTATGTTAAGATTGCCATTCGGGTGATCACTTACATATGAGATCTGTACGGAAGTTGAACAGGAGACGGTGCCGGGAGTTTCAACGTCTGGTAGCGGAGCATGGCAAGGCATACCTGAATTCCATCATTACAGGACACTTGACTTCACCTTTACCATTCCGAAAGTAAACAGAAGAGCTGTCTGGAAATTACTGATTCAAAGAAGACCAGGTTGTTCCGTCGGAAGGAAAGATTATGGTGGTTTCATTCTTCGACTGTCGGAATGGTTTGTTAACATTGTCTCCTCACAAGCAATGGTTAATGCTGAGTATTACAAAACTGCTTTAAGCGTCCTAGTCAAAAACATTCGACGCCTTGAGCAAGAGATTTTTGCTTTTATCATTAATTTTTTATTTATACTTGGTCATATTTTATTATCCATCTGGTTGGGACCTTCATCATAAAAATACACTCCTCACGTTTGGAACGCTGCTCAGCATTTGTCCATAAAACACATAGAACCTGTACTCCACCCTCCATGCAGTCAGAATATAGTTCGTATTACTTTTTTCTGTCCTTCTTGTCAAAAACGAGCTGAGGGGCGATCGTCTTGGTTTGGTTAGTCAATGGCTGTAGTAAAGAAGGCCGGGGCGGATCTTAAGACCATTTCAAACAACGGTTTCTAGCATGTCTTCCAGCACTGGCAGTCACGTGGGATCAAGTGTATGCAACACAATTGAGACTATTTCTAAAATGACCATATCCCTAGTGTATTTCGTGAGTAAATAAAGAATTCTCAGTATTTATTGACTAGCTCTCGTATTTGGAATCAAGGCGAATATTGCGAATATGCAGACAAATACAATAAAGGGCGGAAAAAATGTAAATCAAAATATTCTCATAATATTTGACAGTTTACACATATCGTTTCTGTAAATTCTCAATAGTTAAAAAGGAATTTTTGCCATAAATCCGAGTTTCATTAATAAAATTATTCGGAGCAGCATTTGATAGTACTAATGCAACGGCACATGCTGTTATATAATTAAAAAAAATTATGAACATTTTACTCATTGTCGACTAGGATCCAGCAGTGCACGGCATATCAAATGGTAAGATATTCGGCAGAGCAAGCTGAAGATCTGTGGTTCGAATCCCGGCCATGATCTCTAGTTTTCCTTGACGAATGAAAAAAAATTATGAACATTTTACTCATTGTCGACAAGGGTCCAGCAGTGCACGGCATATCAGATGGTAAGGTATTCGGCACAGCAAGCCGAAGATCTGTGGTTCGAGTTCTCTAGTTTTGATCTCTAGTTTTCCTTGACTAATGATCCTAACACAAAGTTTGTATGAAAAAGTCACGCATAAAATTATTTTCAACGTTTCCACTAAATGAATGATATGCTTATTCTTATACACGTAATACCAACCTCAGTATTTTAAAACCAGAGTAGAAAATGAAATAAAAATCTAATTCTGGATACCTTTCATGAAAAATCTCTGTTGAAAACGAAAGCTATTGTATAGAGCCACTATATAGGTTAGTTCATTTATAAATAGAAATATATGAATGCAATAAAATTTTTGTTAAAAATATTTCATATTTAAAATAAATCTTCTTCTCAACTTTTAATGAAAGCCCCCTCCCCCACGTTTTAAAAATTTAAACTTCTGTTGAAAAAATAAGCAAACATTCAATTTTCTTTCTTTCTATTAAACATAAATCGTTTATAAATTCTGGAACACTAACTGAAGCATAAAGAAGCTTGTAATAAAAGTGTTTTCATAGGCTATTCCAAAAATATAATAAATTGTGGAATTTACAATTTTCAAAATTTCTTCATGCCCCATTTATATGGTGGTTGTGATAGTTTTAATTTTTCTGACCCTTTGAAATACCAGTGTAAGTCATTGATAAGTAACAAGTTTATGTGAGCTACATGTTTAAATGACAAGTACCTCAAAGTACAGGGAAATGAGAAATAAAATTATTTTTTCAAATCAGTGCTCTTATATATTTATAACTTAATGATTTATTCTTCCATTATCCTGGTGCACTTGCATCATCTTATAAAATCCAAAAACAACTATATGAAACTCTCCATCTGAGCTTTATTAAGAAAGAGAGCATTAATGCATTGTAAAAAATCACAATAATGCTAAAAAAAAAAAAAACCTTAGTATATACGTTACAGCAATATCTCTCCGAAAAGTTCCTGTGTTGCGGAAGATATATTCTGGAAAATGCAATGGAATTACGGCTGTGGATTAACGAAGCAGAGATTTGCGAAAGATGTGATTCTATGCGTTAAAACACCAAGAAAATTACAAAAGATGGTAAAAAGCAAAGCGGCTGGCCTATCAATGAATAAGACAAAAACACAGTCAATGATAAATAGAATGGAAACTTCAGCCCCAGTAGATGAAGTAACTCTACCATATGTAAAGGAATATGTACGACGGTAGGTCCATAAGTTTCCGACCTATCATCTAGGTATGATAAAGACAAAAACTATATTTCACTTTTCAATATAGTTACCCTTTATTGCAATACAATACACTTTTCACAACTTCGAATTAACATTTCAGTCCCCCCCCCCAAATAGTCAGAATTCTGGTTTGCAAAATGGGCATAAACAGAATCCATCACTTCTTCGTAACACTTAAATTTCCTTCCTCGAAGGTCCTTCTTGAGTTTTTGAGAACAGCAAATAGTCACCACTGAGAGCTAGATCTGGGCTGTAGGATGGATAGCCGAACTCCTTGAAGCCACATTTCTTCACAGCTTCCTTTGCAACAAGAGCTGTATGCTTGTCGTGAAAAAGGAACACACCACCACCCAGCTTTCCTCGTCTTTTCTGTTTGATGGAAGCACGTAGTCTGTGCAGTAGGCCAGCTTAGTACTCCCCATTTACTGTAATGTTCCTCTCCTTGCAGTCAATGAAGAATATTCGTTCACAGTCCCAAAAGATTGTGGCCGTAATCTTCTGGGTTTTCACTGAGTTACCTTGGCGTTTAGAGGCGGTGCTTCGCCAGGTTTACGCCACTCCATTGAATCTCTTTTGGACAAGGGACCATAGTAGAGGACCATAGTTTCATTTCCTGTAACAATGGTTTACACAACTTCTCTCTCGTTGCCACGGCAGCGCTCCAAAAATGCCTGACAACAGATGACTCGTTGCTGCTTTTGGACTGAGGAAAGAAGTCTAGGCACTAAGCTTATTCAGGTTTAAATGTTCAGGAAGTACTGCAGTTTTTAGAAAGACCCAACCTTGCTGCTATTTCTGTAGCTTTGATAATTTCTCCTTCCACAAGAGCGATGTTTTCAGGAGTGGGCACCTCCAAGGGCCGACATGCACGCTCTTCGTCTTCAATGCTTTCTCGACCCATTCGAAAAAGTTTGGCCCATTCTTTTACGGTAAAATATGAGAGGGATGCTTCCCCACATACACCGTTCAATCGCTGTTTAATGTCATATGGAGCAAGTCCTTCTTTTTTGAAGAACTTAATAACAGCTCGATACTCCATTTTGAACATGTCGCAATCTTCTACACATAGCCTTCTTTATGCAACTATCTGACGAATTGAACAAGCGGAGCGGATGTTACAGCTGCAATTATTTACTTAAGAGATAAGGTATGACACCAGATAAGGTTTTTGTTGAGGCGAAAATATTTTTTGGCGGGGCCGGAAACTTATGGACCTACCCTCATATATTTATAATAGTTAATTTCCTTCAAGGATGGAAAAAGAGATAAATGTTCTTAGCATGGAAGGCTTTCTGGTGCCTTCAGTTTATATTCTCCGACAGGAAAATAAGAATATAGCTTAAATTCGAAGCATTAAATACCTACACTTACTCAATTGGTTTATTTATATACACTTCTTAACATCTCCGGCCATCAGCGTCCCATTCGATTCACAGCGTGTAACGGCTGTAAATATTTCTCAGACACCTCTTCCTTCAGGCTTGAGATTTTACGTGCCGCAAATCTGCGACATGGGACCCACGGCTTTACTTCTCTTCCGAAGGAAGCCATACTTAGGATTTCTACGCCCGAAAAAATCCATCGACGCTGGCCGGGATTGATCCAGCGATCTTGGGTCTGTGAGACAAGTATGGTTACCACTAGACCATCAGGACTGAATGCATGTTCCCACTAAGTGTAAGGGACGTGATCGACTACAAACAAACACTACAAATAAGCCAAAGGAAAATTGAACGAAGCGCAGATCAACAAACATCACAGAAAGAGCCGCCAGTGGAAATGGGAGGCCACATAACGAGGATGGACGTATAAGACAACCATGTGGGACAGGCGTTTAAGCAAACGACACAGAGACAGGCCAAGACGGAGAAGTTAGGAGACTTCTACGCGGCATAACAGATCGACAATGGTCCAGAATAGCAAGAAGCAGGAATACATGGAAAACCATGGAACGTCAACTTCGCAACTAATGAACTGTGATGAACAAAAGTGTAACAAAGTGTAGAGCATGATAATACTACTGTACACTTTCCTAATGCGTTTTAGCTCGTCGTATTAGGAATAAGAGCTCTTGTAGGAGGCCTTTGACTTTCTTCGGGACATTCGGGCTTATTATTATTATTATTATTATTATTATTATTATTATTATTATTACTAATATTATTATAACAATGACTTTTACAAGAATAGTTCTTAATTTTATGTCAAAAGGGAATATGTCTCAAAGAAACATGTTGAACAGACCACAGTTCTAACTAGACCTTTGCACCGATCTCTGTATTAGCGCTTAGGGGAGAGATAAAATGCTGTAGCGGAGGGAACAAGGCGCGTCTTTTGTATGAACCCGGTCCTTTTATTGTCTGCGGCTCGCGGAGGAGATTCGGCGCCTGAGGTGAGACTGAGTCATACAAGGAGGTAATCTGCATGGCAAACACTTGGTTGGAACAAGAATGGAACAAAGACCGATGCTGCGTATAAACTGACTGTATCAAAATAAGAGTAGATGGACTGTCGCGTACTAATCGGATTGTTCAGCACGGCTTTCTCTTTACTCCAGCTTTATATTCACATTGCGAGACTGGACGAACATTCTGCACTAACCGTGGCTCTTAAATAGAGCGGTTTCATTTTGTAATGTGCTAATACTCCGAAGGAATATAGCGGTAGGTATTTGAGCATTGCTGACATTCCAGGAAATCGTTTACAGACCTGGAGAAATTAAATTAAAACGTTAATGTCCCTCCTTAAACAAAAATCCAGGTTTAAATTTTAATATTTCATTTTATTTTCAATCCAATTTTCTTTGTTCGGTATTTTTAAGTATTTTGTTCCATGTGCTGTGATTTGTTATCTACAAAATGGTTATTTGCGTTACAGGCCGCCGCAATAGGGAGGGGAGAACTTTTTTTTTTGAAAAAAAAAAAAACTCCCGTTTTTACTACTGAGGTACCACAGGCGGTGGACACGAAATTATACATTGGGAAAGGATTTTTTTTGAGGAAGGAACGTTTCATGTCTAAGTTTAGGGTACCTCCCCGGCATTTGCCACTTATGGGGAAAAGCCACCCGTGGCGATAGGGGGGGGGGGGGAAGAAAAAATAAGAAAGAAAAAAGGGAGATATTGGCCCCGTGTAAAGTTAGTCTTCTTATTTTATGGGAACACCAGAAGTGAAAGTTTAAATTTTTGAATTGTTAAACCAAGAGATTTTAAAATTTCCACAATATTTCCACCGTGCACACTTTCGACTTGATTTTTTTTTTATTTTTCCCAAGGCTATTAGTAAAAACCCTATTTCCTGGCATAAAAGTTGCTATTTTTCTACAAAACTTTGTAAGTGAGCCCAAAATATTCTAAGACAAAACTTGCATGTTTTTTTAATGGCTGATGGTAATTTTAAAAACAAATATTTATTCATTTAAATGCAAAATCATTTTTATCTCTGCTTACGCATGCTAACTTTAATGAAGCAAGTTTTAAAAATGTTACATGCGTGTAAGTAAAAATTATTGGTTTTAAGTGCAGATAAGCATACCAAGATTTAAAGCCGAGAAAAATATGTTTTAAACTTTGAATATATGTAAAAAAATTAAACGCCAAGCGATTGGTATTTAAAGAGTCCTTTTAAAATATAGAAGTTATTGTTAATACAAATGTTCCAAAAGGGCATGTATGTATGGAGCTTCTCTGGGGAGCTCTTTGGATTTCAAAGTAATTTTAAGACAAAACATTAAGTTGGCAAAAAAAGCGATATATTCACTTCGGTATCCTTTTAATATTTGTATTTTACAGAAGGCATAAGACGACACTATATTAAAACTGAAAATAATAGCACTAAGCTGTGTTGAAAATGATGTCCCTTCGCGGCAATAGATTGCCGGCATTTGCGTAGGAAATTCCTGTATAACTTTTCTTCCGTAACAATAAGGAAGTTCGGAATATGTTCCTTGTCATTTTAGATCCTTTGTCTCTTACCTTTCTAACAAGTTGTCTCTACCTTGACAGGATAATTTCTTGTGTATCTACAAGAATCCGTTTTTCTTATCTAAGTATGGTTCATAGAAATCCATTATATTTATGAAGTGCATTTGCGGCATAACTAGAAAACTAGAAGCTATTACTTGCACATGCATTGTACGACTTGATTTCTGACTTTCTCACTAAGTCGCCGCGCTCTGCCGGCCACTATTTCAATTACTGTATATCAAGGCAGTTTGGTTTTATCGAAATAAATAGAATGACATTCTATTGGAAGTAGTGACAAGGATTTCGAGTGAAACTGATATTTTTGGCGCCAGTTTTAAAAAGGGTTAATCTTTGAGAGTATGGGAATGATATTATATAAGAACCTATACGGGAAGATTATCTGGTAAAGAGGTGCACGATTAACAGCGCAAGTTACAGTTGTTTACTGGCCTGCAATCTGAAGCCAGCAGATCATAGCAATTGCCGAGATCTTATGTCGAAGAATGTATTGTAGCACACATGGCAGACCAGACCGTGCATTTTGGGTTACTAGGTGCAGATCTTATCCCTTAAGACATTTCTTTGAACTATATAAACATATGTTAGGAGGTCGTGGATTTTGTGTGAACAAAGTGAAGGAAACTGTACATAAATGGTTGTAAGATCAACAAAAATACTTCTGCTTGGAGAGAACACTGAAGCTGTGGACGCAGGAGACGGTATAGAAACCCCGACTCAACCCCTACTTTTGCACAAATAAAACGGAAAAACAAGATCTTTTTTGACTTTCACTCGTAGCGTGGTCACCTATTGTCGCTACTGACCTTCATGTTTCTTCATTATGCAAAGTGTTAATAAGTATGGAATATTACCCATAACTTTTCAGCAACATTTAAAGACCAATACAAAGTACGTAATGAAACTAACAAAACACTAATACAAATCAGTAAGAGCTCTTTTTTCGGTGTTGAGTTGAAAATTGTCCATCATGCTTTTTCTATTTTGAAAGAGAAAAACAGGAATTATAATGACTATTGCACTGATTTGACGTCATCATAAAGTCGACAATGAAACGAAAAAAGTTTTGTATTTTGACCAATCACAGCCAGATATCGCAGTGAAATTATTGAAAAAAATTATCAAATACGTTTTATTAGGCGATGTGGATTTGTCTTAGGTCAGCGAAGCCAACTCTATACCTCCACTATATAATCCCTGAGCACGCATCACTGACCACTTTTCTGTGTTTTTAATAATTGTGAATTTAACTAACTTAATGTGTATTCACTCAAGCAATTGTTTTTGCGTATTCAGTAAAACAGTCTGAAATCATTTTGTAAATTATGTAACAATATCTGCCTAAGCAACCATAAATCTTAATAAATACTTTGTTCAGAATGGTAAAATGTTTTCTCTCTCTCTTTTTTTTTTTTTTTTTTTTTCAGTTGGTGTCAGTAAAACTAACGTTAGCGACTATTGACTTTTGTCTGTTTCATTCTCAGAGTTTCTGAATAGATAGGTAGATAAGTAAGTATAACATTTTATACAGTTGTTAATAATCCGTGCGCAAATTATTCTATTCATGAAATAGTCCCAACCATATTTGGCTGTTCTCTATCGACATTCGTCTGTTGCTAGAGACTGGGAAAGGTTAAGTATTTGTAATATAAATGTGCAATTATTACAATATTGCTAGCAAAATTTACAAGAATTATATTTAAATTCTTATTTTATTCGTGAAATAATCCTAATAAATATCACTCGAGAATCTCACTCAGCTCACTACGTTCGTGAATTTATCGACAATCTCAGACCTTCTTGTGATAATTGCATGCGAGCGCCTTTCAGCCAATGTACAGTCTCGTTGATATCTTATTCACCAATCAGAATGGAACTTAATTGATAGTTTTAAAACCACGTTGCTCAAAATCGAATAGTTGATATTTTCTTTCTCCTACGTTCATTTGTTATTCCTGTAACCTCTGCTTCGATTCAACTAGGGATCTAGCAAGCCTATTCTAATACATTTTCATGTTCAATATTGGCGGTTTGTACAAACTGTAAAAATACTGCGAATTCAAAATGTATAAGCAGCGATACAAGATCTAACGTCGCAAAAAGGAACAAAAAGGTGTTATAGAATCAATATTCAGAGTTTGGCGCCGAACGGAATTAAGAGAATGAACAAACAAAACGACATCGTTCTCGCATTGCAATTATCTTACCGACCATCCCCCTTCTTGCTTATAATTTTTCTTGGGTAATTTAATTCAACTTTCAAACTCATGCTTGATGTGATTACATCATTATTTCGAGACTGGAAATAACTACCATGACAACAAACATTGGTTAACCTCAATTAAATTATCGAAAGCACTCGTGGTATTATTGAAGGAAATTGTTTATGGGAACAGAAAGAGAAAGTAGCAAGCAGTGTGTATTTTATTTAATGAAGTTCGCCAACTTAAAAACACAACTTAGTGAAATGTTGCGAAAACAATTAAAAAAAAAATAAAATGCTATGATACGCTCGAGAATTTACCAGTAATTACAGAACATCTTGTTATAATCTTGGCTTTTACTCATTCCGAATGTTCTGTCAAACCTTAAATATTCTTCTATTTGCAAGTTATAAGTGAAAATGGTGTTGAAACCTGAGGAAAGTACTAAAAGGAAGAAAAAGGGGAAATTGTATAAAAATAGGTTGAATGCTCCAGTTATATTATGCAATATGTAGACGAAGTAATAAAATGGAGTGGGGGATAAAGCGGGAGGGATGCAAACAAGGACTGAAAGAATAAGAAAGCATAAGAGTATGCTAGGAGCGAAAAAATAAAATCACATTTGAAAACAGCGCAACAGCGATAACAATGATGGCAATGAATACGAAAAAAGAGAAGGAGGGGAGGGGAGAAATATAAAATACCAAAACTGAAAATAATGAAAGTAGAAGAAATAAAGTTTTGGTGCTATTAAATAGACTAGGGAATGTTTTCTTGATATTTCTATAAACATTATGGAATCTTACAATAAAAAAAGAGGCACGTAATGGAGAAAGTGGAAAACAGCTGAAGGCTGATGAAGCGCGAAAGATTCCACGAAGATAAGAGTATGTAGTTTTTCCAAATAAGTAACACACGCTGGATTGCTGGGTTCAGAAGGGGAACTTTTCGGTCATTGACCGAATTTGAAGATGAGGCAGCACTTAGCTCGCTGTTGCGCTCATGCCAAGTTATCCTACTTTCGCCGTTAAACTCGTTTGCAACTTCCTTCTTGTAAGCGCACAGGAACATGTCAAAGGTCGCAAAGATATTTTCGTTGGCGCCCAAGATATATAGTGGACATAAAGAAAAGCACTACCATCATGTCAACCCACTTTGGTACCCAGGTAAAACAGCAACATGTGCATACTTCAAGATTTGCGAGCTCCAGACCAAATAGCTGAGGATAATGACATTTGAGCGGATCAGCAACAACTGCTGTTTTTACAGAGACATTGCACTCTGCAGAAGTTTTATCAGTGACTAGAACAACTCAGTCTAGCGGAAATAATAAAAGTGCAACATGTGTTTGTATTTAGGCACAACCGATTATCATTCCATATCGAACTTTCCGGAGTTTCTGTATTTGTGAAGTGGAGACACAAGTTTGGACGTTTGCACGTGGTGCAATTGTAAAACAGGACCAAATGATCAAATGGAAGGCAAATGCATCATTGTTTCATTACAAGTAATATCACAAGAGGGTCTGAGATTCCTGATCTAATGAATTTAGTGAATTTATCTGGAAAACTAGACTCTCGGGAGATATTTAGGTAATCTTAAAAAACAGAGCACCCCACTCATTTGTTTGGTTACCACAGTTAACGCTAGGGGTTGCGCAGATCGCACCTTGAGAATCGCCGGAGTCATAACACAGCAGGTCGGTCCTGGTGCTGTAGTGGTAACCATACTTGCCTTTTAAATCCAAACTCCCGGGTTAGATCCCGGCCAGGACCGATGGATTTTTTTGGGCGTAAAAATCCTAAGTATGGCCTCCTTCGGAAGGGAAGTAAAGCCGTGGGTCCCGTGTCGTACATTTACGGCACGATAAAGAAGCCTGAAAGAAGAGGCCTCTGAGCAAAATTCGTCGGCCGTTTCACGCCCTGAATTGAATGGCACGTTAATGACCAGAAATGTTAAACAGCATCCGTAAATAAACCAAATTAAAAAAAAAATACACAGCGTAAGCTCCGTAGCGGAAATGTTACCCAGCACACATACACACACACACACCAGCACGATAATCACAAGCACTTGCAAACAGTTATAAAAGCACACAAGCACTGAAGGGGCGAAAACTGTGATACCAGTAATGCTTTTTTGTGATGTATTTGGTGGCTCCTAAAAGAGTCGTTATTGCCGCAATTGCGGTGAAAAGGTGCAGGTTGCTTGTTGAAGATGGTTTGTTTCTGGCTGTCAGGCACTCCAACACACCCTCATGGAATCACATTCCCAAATCTGCAGGGCCAGCTGAAACAAGATAAATAATTGGGCTTCTATCACACTTCTGTCTATAATTCGGGGTATAGATTTTTCCTGCCCTATTTGCCGATCTCCTGCATCTTCCATGGCTGAAAAGATCATTGTTTCTCGTAATTGATGAAATTGCAGCTTTACATGCATTTAAAAACATAAAGGACAATTTGAAAAATGTGCATATATGTGACAGTGCATAAAATTGCCTTACACACAAATAAAAATGCCCTCCCCCCCAAAAAATAAAGCTAAACGTGCTACAACATACATACAGAACATGCATGACATTTCCCGCCTGTTTTCAATTTCCTGTTACAGGAACACATACTCTCGTTTGACTCCTTCAGACCCACAAACCCACATACAATCCTCATGCATCATGGGAAATATAAAACAAATGGGTGGGGTGTCCCATTCATAAAGATTGCCGATATTTATTAAGACTATTTCACGAATAAAATAAGAATTTAAATATAATTCCTCTAAACTATGCTTACAAAATTGTAATTATGAATGCTTAACCTTTTCTTGCAACAAACGAATGTCGATGTCGATAATGCCAATATAGAAGATCCAAAATCGTAGTTAAGGCTATTTCAAAATAGAATAAAAATAAAATTAAAAGAATATATTTTAAATTAGTTCACTGAATATTAACAATATATAAAATGTTATGCTTACTAAAGACTAGTTATTCAGAATCCGTGAGATTGAAATAGACGAAAGACGACCATTAAGGTCCTGTCGTTTGATTTACTAATACCAACTGCTTTTCCGTGACAACATCCGTGCATATACTTTGACAACGGAAAAACTCGAGAAAATACACTGACAGAACTGCAATATCCTCTATCTAGTTCAGACTTATTGCTTTGGGATTATCGTATGTTTGTACCGTTAAAAGAAAAGTTGGGAAGAAACTGGTTGGAAACATTCTTTCTTTGATAATGGGATTGAGAAGTTTCCTATCCGTGGGGAAAATATTTGTGAATCAGGAAAATATGTGCAAAAAATTAGATTTTTCATACTTTGTTTAATTTTATGTAAAAATTACAAAATAGATAAATAAATAAATAAGGAAATTAGATGTATATTTGATTCAATTTCGTACGTTTCGGGTGATAAGTGTGTAAAAATGATTACTAAATGTATTATTAGTACTCCAGTATAATGATAAAGTTCAGTTAGATAATGTATAATGATAAGGTTCAGTTAGATAATGATGGGAAAGAATTAGATTAAAAGAGGTGATTCGAATCCCCTGAACTTTTTATTTGCTGTTTAGAGGAAATATTTAGGAATATCACAAGCAATTATAAAACAAACGAAGACGGAAATAAGTTAACATTTCTAACGACGTAACTCTCCTAAGCAAATCAATACGGTAAAGAAAAGATTTAAAGATAAACACGACGAAAGCTAAACTTATAACGAATGATTTGGAAGTGAAATTGATAATAAATAAGAAAAAAATTGAATGTGTTTATGGTTTCGTATATATTGGTCAAAATTTGTTATTTAGAAACATACACAAGAATGTTGAATGAAAGTTAAATATCAATTGCATGGGAAAAAATATTAGGCAAACGTTTAAACTTGAATCTCAAAAGTATAATTATAAACATGAGCTCTTTACTGCAGGAGGTCATTGTCCTAAGGAATGTTTTAGGCTCTCTTAATGACAACTTTATACATTTAAATAATGCTTTTATTTATTTTATTAATCTCACTAATATTTATTTTTATGAATTATTGGACAGTTCTTATATTTGAACACAATCACATATTTTTGCTAACTTTATAAATAATAAATGTATTATGCATATATGACCTTCTTGCTCTGAAGAATTGTTATTGAATCGTTCCATGGAAAACCAACGCACTCAAGTCACAAATTTGACCATAGCCATTTCAGATTTTTTAAACTTTTTATGCCATTACCACCTACATTAATTTGACTTTCTTCTAGTATGCATAATACAAGTGCGGAAGTTGCGCATTCTAAGTGTAAAATTTGTGTAGTCATACTGTTATTTTTAAAATATTTTTATTTATACTTAAGTTACACAACATTTATGTATGTTATTTTAAAGTATATAAAATGCTCTTTCATTTGATGCATAATAAAAAGTTTCCAAATTTCAAGTACTGTAATAATATATGTTTGTACTTGAATTATTTCAAATATTTTTCTAAAATACAGTACCTTAAATTTTGTAGCAATATTACTCCTATACTCCTCAACACCACAGAAAAAGTTATCCTTGGGCCTTCAGTAATTTCACTGTACAGATGGATCAATGCCGCTGAACTGTAAGTGTTGTTCATTTGTTTTATTTACGAATTCACTTTAACACCTCAGGTAATCAGCGTCCCATTCAATTCAGGGCCTGAAACGGCCCATAAATTTTGCCCAGTGGCCTCTTCTTTCAGACTTGAGGTTCTTTTACATGCCGTAAATCTACGAAATGGGACCCATGGCTTTACTTCCTTTCCGAAGGAAGCAATACTTAGGATTTTTACGTTCCGGCTGGGATTGAACCATCGATCTTTGATTAGGAAGCAAGTATGGTTATCACTACACCACCAGGACCGGTGAACTGGCCTGGATCTCAAGTCATAGAGACGATTTAATAATGTTTTATAATCTTTAACTTTTTATATATTTCAATTGAAAGCAGCATATAGTTTCCCATGCGAAAATTTAAATGTACAACATTTTGTTAGCTTAATGCATTTTGTATACCTAGTGCTAGTTTCATTTTTATTACTTTCGGTTGCCGCCTGTGAGAGGTGTGCAAGTTGAGACATGTTCAGTTCTGCTTATAGTAGCAAAATGAAGATGACACACGATGAACAATATGCTGCTCTAAAATTCTGTTTTCCTCGCAACAAATCTTAACTGAGGCCTATACAATGTTACAGGAGGTCTATGGAGAGTTTGTTCTTCTCTATAACACTCTCGAAGAATGGTTAAATGGGAGAGGCAATCACTTTCAAACGAATATGGACTCGGTGCTCCAGTTTGTATTCTAACGGAAGAAAGCTATACTATCATTGTGAGATAGGAATGAACACTTTCAGAAATACTGAAAATTTCACTGCTTGCCATTCACAAAAATTGCATATGAGACATGTTTGTGTACGGGAGGTGCCAAGATTGCTGATTTGGAACAAAGGGGCGCTCATGAGCCGATTTCCTTTCAGGAAGATGCGGATTTTACTTCAAAGGTGCTGATAAAGTTCTACTAAGATATGGTAACCTCATTTTTCAATATTCAAGGAATGGTTTACCCGAGTGTCGTAACTTCAACGAGACAATACTACAGCATGTCCTGAAAACTCTGCAAGGTCATTACACACACTTGCAAAAGGCCACCAAGAAGCTGGATATTGTATCACGATAATGTACATCCGCTCATCACAAATAACTCACAAAAGTCAACGTGAAATGTGCCCTCGTCGTCCCTATAGTTCAAATTGTACCCCGTGTGACTTCTTCTTTTTCCCAAATTAAGGAAGCGCTAAAGTGGGAGGCATTTTCCATCAACAAAAGCATGTACATTGTCTGCGGAGGGAATTTTTAAGGACCTGTTAATAAAATGGTTCCCAGCATGTCACTGAAAATTGACAGAAACGCGGGACAGGCGGGATGCATCCAAAAGGGGTCAACCTTGAGAACGATCATCAAAATTATGATAATGAGAAAAGGTAGTTAGTAAATAAAAAGTAAGATCATTCTTTATTAAGCAGCTCCGGTATTTCAAGAACTTAATATGCTTTGATTGACGTGTTAACTGAGCAATTATAGGAACAAAATTTAAGATCCACAAACTCCATGTGTAAGTAAAAGTATTGCTACTTACATTAATAATAGTGGCATTGTAGGGAGTCTCATGGCTGATGTCCCTAAAGTGTATTTACTGTCTACATTTCAGAATATGACATTCAATTATACAGGGGAGCTCCATAAGTTTTCGGTCTAACCATTTTCTAGGTATGATAAAGACAAACACTAATTTCGCTTTTCAATATAGTTACCCTTTATTGCAATATGCTTATCACATCTTTGAATTAACTGAGGAAATAGTCACTGGGAGCTAGATCTGAGATGTAGAATGGATGGTTAATCTCCTTGAAGCCACATTTCTTCACAGCTTCCTTTGCAAAAAGAACTGTGTGCACAGGCGCGTTGTCGTGAAGAAGGCGCACACTACCACTCAGTTTTCCACGTCTTTTCTCTTTGATGGAAGCACGTAATCTGTGCAGTAGGCCAGCACAGTACTCCCCATTTACTGTGGTGTTCCTCTCCTTGAAGTCAATGAAGAGTATTCCTTCACAGTCCCAAAAGAGTGTGGCCATAATCTTCTTCGTTGACTGAGCGAACTTGGCCTTTAGAGGCGGTACTTCCCCAGGTTTTCGCCACTCTTTTGGACAAGGGATCATGTAGAGGAGCATAGTTTGTAACAATGGTGTGCACAATTTCTCTCTCGTTACCACGGCAGAGCTCCAAAAATGCCTGACAACAGATGACTCGTTGCTGCTTTTGGACTGAGGAAAGAAGTCTATACACTAATCTTATTCGTGTTTAAATGTTCATGAATAATTCGAACGACTGTTGTTTTAGAAAAGTCCAACCTTGCTGCTATTTCTGTAATTTTGAGCCGCAGGTCATTCATAATTTCTCCTTCCACAAAAGCGATGTTTTCAGTAGTGAACACCTCCAAGGGCCGACCTGCACGTTCTTCTTCAAAGCTTTCTCGAACCATTTAAAAATTTTTAGCCCATTCTTTTACGGTAGAATATGAGGGGGATGCTTGCCCATATATACGGTCTAATCACTGTTTAATTTCATTTGGAATAAGTCCTTCTTTAGTGAAGAACTTAATAACAGGTAGATACTGCATTTTGAACATGTCACAATCTTCTACACATAGCCTTCTTTATGCAACTATATCTGAACTGAACACAGCGGAGCGGAAGTTATAGCCGCAATTATTTACTAAACAGGTAAGGTATGACACCAGATAAAGGTATTGTGAAGTCGATGGTCCTTATCGGCGAGGCCCGGAACTTATGGACTTATCCTCGTATATTTTTCAGTTAATTATATTTATCTTGGACTTGTGGTGTACAAGTATAAGCATTCTGTTACAGGAAACTTTATCCACCATTATAGAACTTGGAATAGAAAGAGTGCAGTGAAATTATCCTCCCTGGACAAAGCCTTCCGAGAGTCCACTACGGAAAATAACAGAAATTCTATGTGCACCAACTCTTATTTAACTTTACACTCAAGATGTAAATGTTGTTCTCAGATTTTTTTAGAATTAACCAGAAAATGTAAACCAGTACATCCTACAACGATGTGAACAGACCATCAAAAACAGAAAACCATTTGGAGGAAGGTGCTATCTTTCACATTAGCCGGAAATATAATTGTGCAACTAATCAACGGCAGAAGCACTATAATAAGAGTGAATAGGGCTACCACATCATTCTTTAACTTATGTAAATAATTGGCAATGAGCTCCAGTTACAGGTACGGGAAACAAGTTGTTTGGAAAGTGATGGCCTAAGTCTATTCTATGCATTCCAGATTAGCTAAGACTACTATTTTACACGGAAAATGTCCGATTTAAGGCTCTAAAACTCATTAATAGCAGTTGTTTAATTATATTATTTTGCATATGTTTGTAAAAGGCTATAATGCTCAATATAGAGCTACAAACAGTTAATAGTAATAGCTATTTAGCTATTTTAATTTAAGAACTTCATTTATGCATGTTATTACGTATGATGAAGGTTGTAATATTTAATTTAAAGCTCCATGCATTCATTGGTGATGTGTTTTTACTCATATAAATTTAATAAATTCATTTGCATATGTTTTTATATTAGGTAAAGGATAATAAGATTCAATATAAAGCTACAAACATTTAATGGTAATAGCTATTTAGTTATGTTAGTTTAAAAAAATTCATTTACTTATGTTATTACGTAACAGAAAGGTTATAATATTTCATTTGAAACTGAAAAAATTCATTGATATGTTTTTAATTGTATTAATTAAATGGGTTCTTTTGCATGTGTTTGTGGATTACGTGAGGGCTGTACTACTCAATATAAAGCCCTAAACATTCAATAGTAATAAATATTTACCTATGTTAATTCAAGAATTTCATTTACGTATATTAATACATAAGATAAAGGCCATAATATTCCATATAAAGCTCCAAACTCTTGATAATATGTTTTTAGTGATATAAATTTAATAAGTTCATTTGCACATGTTTTAATGGTAGGTAATGGATTTAATTTTCAATTCAAATGACAAATATTCGTTGGCAATACGTTTTAAATCGTACAAATCTAATAAGCTCATTTGTATAGATTTCGTGTATCAGATAAGGGTCATTACAATTTATGTCTTAATGTTTGTTGACTTTTGTGATAATATTTATAATATAAAAATATAACGGTTCAAAGGAACACATACATAGCCAAGAATGCGAAAAGATTAAACAACAGATAAGAATATTGTAATGCTAAGTGAATCAACCAATGATAAACGTTAACAACATTAATAAGTGTACCAAGAATGTAACAGAAGACAGACAGCTTTATTGCAACTAAATAGAAACGAACGATTTTCATTCGCTTAGTATACGTATATTGAAAATATAATGTAACGTATACTATTGCAATAATACTATACACTTATTACAATAAAGAAAAAGTATTTTCACATTACATAAAGAGAAGAAGTAATTAACATTTCGTGGAAGAACTTACTAAATATTTTGTGGTCAAATGATAGGAGTTACGAGTGTGAATTAATATCCATATACAGTTTTCGGGAGAGAAACATAAATTATAACACGTCTGTCTCGTACTCTGCATATAGTTATATAATTATACCCTCATAGCATATCTTAATTAGAAAAAGTGTACTGTTGTGGTAATACAAAACATCAATAATCTCCGTAGATTTCTATCCGTGGTGATTTTGTTATACAACCACACTCCTTTCGCCCAGAGGCATAAATATGAAAAATGCAGACATAGCGCCGAACCCTGAACTCGTTGATTGTTGTTAGTTACAACGGCATTGCCCATTTAATACCAATACCTGTTCTAAATTTTACTGCTGGTTTTGGTATAGTCATAAAAGAATTCCCTCCCTACTCCTCTAATTTTTGCTCCCCCATTCTAAAGTTTTATATGTGACAAAAATAGTTTATATTGTTAACAATTCCACCATATTCCAGGAAAAATTTAAGGATAGAAATACATATTTTGCCTCTTTTTTTTTTATTGTGTGTTGACATTGTTAAGGAGCTTTTAGATGAAAATTTTACTTATCAATATGAGATAAAAATCATATCCCTATGTTGTATACTTTAAAAAAATAACGTTGCATTTTTTATACCATACGACAGAAATTTTAGACACAACCTGTATTTCCCTATCCACTTATTCTAACTTTATTACAATTTGCAATAATATATTTTCCTTCTTAATGAACAATTACACAAATGTTTGCAAAAATCTGAAGGATTTATGCCTATGTTCGTTTTACATGGAATGACTATTCCATTTTAATCCTTCTATTCCGGTTCTATTAAAATGAAATTCATAATTTCCTAAATGTTCCTGTTACTGATATATTTCTGTAATATTAACACTTTAATTTGTCTCCTTTGTTCTGTAACGGTGTTATAATAGTAATTTTCTATTCTTCTGGGTTTTAATATTTTAATGGTGTTTTTCCACAAGTTTGTCTCCCAGTTTAATTAACATTGACGGTTTATTGTAGAACCGATTTCTTTAAATTTTTCATTCCTACTATCGCTTTTTTTACTGCATTTTCGCATGCAATTCAGTCAATTTAATTTTCAATATAGTGTATATTTTTCATGTTTTTCATAATTTTCTTTTAAAAGCTTTTTTTTCTGTCAAAATAATATTAAATATTTTACCTTCGTATGTACACTTATTGAAGAAAATTTATTTCAAGAGAAAAGGACGAAAATTTGGGATTAACAATGAATATATAAAAAACAGTTTTTCTAGGAAGTACAGAACTAAATTTTTACCTTTATAAAACTATTATTCAGAATTTTCTCTCATTGTATGGTTCATAAATAGGAAGATAATAAATTTTAGGCTATAGAAATGAAGGTTATGGTTTCTCTTAAGGAGATTAAGAAAATTGAGTAATAAATTATAAGAACAATATAATTTATTTATTTCATAAATGGTTCATAAAACCTTGGTGGTTAATATGAGACTTAAAACTGTTTATTTATATAAATATAAGCACGTGATCAGAAATGGACCACCGCTGACCATCTCCATTATTCTTCATTTCTGTCATTGTTTTGAGTATACTATGTCTGTATGACAGTATAAACTGCATAGTCTTATTCCGATGTGTATCAACAAAACTTCAGATAATAATGAAATAGATTTGCACTTCCCCAGTGCAGTTCTGAACTATAGATAGCTTTTCAAGTATACGTTCTAGTTCTATGCTCTCTGATTTCGTTTCTAGAGCGAGCAAAACCCTTGAGAAAGTGTGAACATTATTTTGGGACAGAGTAAGTGCTAATTAAAGTGCCAACGTTCCCCAAAGAGAACGTCTGTAATTTTAGCATCGATAATGAAATACTATGTTGATGAAAGTGACAAAACGAAGTGTTAAAAATAAGCATTTAATATATAGAACAATATGTGTAAGAAAAAACATTAAAGATGAGATGTGCCCAGTATGGGAATGTATGTGTGACTTTAAAGGGCTGATTGCAAGAAACATAGGTGCTCTTGTCATCGTATAACGTCGTCCTAAAGAAGCTTCGGGAATCCGTAACGTTTGACGTTACCTGTTTTCAGTTGTGCTGCACGAATTTTTTCTTTGGCCTCTGTGTTCTATTTTTAGTGGGGCTAAAATTTCGGACTGGTTTTAGTGATCACTCCTGTTTCACTGTCACGCGATGCTGCGACCTCGCAGGTAACTCACCGCGTGGAACAGTCGTCATATTCTGGAACGTTCCGATATGCTTCAGCATCATATCCTCGGCAATCACCTGACCTTGCACAGACTCTAGCATCCTACTGTCAAAATCTTTCAACAAGGGAAATATATAAACTAATAGTTTGACTCTTTGTAACTCTAAAAACACATTCTTGGTAGAGAATCTAGAAGCTAGATTATAGATTCTATTATATAATTTATGTTGTTGATTTTGTTTATTTACGGGCGCTCTTTATCATCTCAGGTCATCAGCATCCCATTCAAATCAGGGCGTGAAACGGCCGACAAATTTTGCTCAGAGGCCTCTTCTTTCAGGCTTGAGGTTCTTTTACGTGCCGTAAATTTTGTACAATATGGAATCCACGTTTTTACCTCCCTTCCGAAGGAAGCCGTACTTAAGATTTTTACACCCGAAAAAATCCACCGATACTGGTCGGATTTGAAGCCGCGATCTTTGGTTTAGAAGGCAAGTATGGTTACCACTACACCACCAGGTCCGAATATATAATTTATGTCTTATATAGGAAAGTTGTTACATATCCCAATACATTATAGATATTCAACCGATGTGATATTTTTGTTTATAAATGAATGAATGCTTTATTCTACATATTTTTTACATTAACTTTTACAACTAGTACATCTGTTCTAGTGCTTGTTATTTAGGATCTTATACAGTTAACACCCTGGTTATATAATTAATAGACCCTGCTTTCCTCTAGTTACACATTTCAAATTTTTATACTCTTTCCACCATTTCTTCCTCTCACATTATCTCCAGATATATTCTTCCTTTGCTTTAATCACTTTCTCCCAACACTCCTGTCCCATCTTCCCTTCTTTAATATGCTTTTCTAAAACTATTAACTACATTAAATGAAAGAGAAGCAGTTAAAATAGAAAAAAAATATTGATGAAATAAATGCATTTGATATGATGTTTGAAACGATTGAAAATAAATAGTTTAGTTTTTCATCTACTATTTTTAAAAACTACTTATTGTCAATTTCAAAACATTTTAATATAAAAATTGCTATCTGTAAATTGTCCTATTTCTTTCCACTCCTTTATATTTATATTTTTCCACATAGTGGATACCTCCCCCTTTTCAATGTTAACCCCACTATTCCTGCTCTACTCGAAGCAAATCCCTCCCTTCCCCTTTTGTTAAAAATGTGTACATATTTTTCCCACCCCATTCTTTTTTTAAATTTCCTGTAATATTTCAAGGTATTCTTGTCTTGTAAACTACTCCATATTTTTTTTTTTTCTTTTCAATATCATCCATCCTTAGCTTCGCTTTATTTCATAATCCATGTCTACTGATTATCTGCTGTTCCAATCTCTTGGACTATTCTCCTTATTTGAGATTACCAACTTCTTTCCTCTTTTACTTTCACCGGTCTGTAAGAGTGTTCTCCATCTTTACTAGGTGTTGTCTTATGCCGATATTTCAATATACGCTTAACGACCATATCTTTCCTGCCAACTCTTACCAATTGAGCTAATGCTGACCCATTTGGGGTTGCCCTCGGTAATCCCAACACCATTTTACAAAATGATCTATCTATGAATATAGCCAATATACTCCCACCCTTTCTCTGTGCCCCAAATTACAACTTCATACTTAATTTTCCATTCAACCGTAAGTGAATAAATTCTCTCGAGTCCATGCTTGGTGTCTTCTTCAAGTAAGTTCTTATAATATTGATAGTTATGTTTTCCTTTCCTAGTACATTCCTCCTTTCTGTCCATCTTCCATTATTATTTAACATTACCCCTAAATAGTCCAATCCCTTTACTACCCCAATTTCATTACACTCAAGCCACCATCTCTTTTGAATTTATTGTTCTTTTTGCAAACCACAATTTTCGATTTGTTCGTATTTATTTTAACCCCCATTCTTTACATCATCTCGCTATTGCTTCTTTTGTTTCATTTAACCCTCTACTCGTTATTGCTACTGCCACTAAATCATTTGCAAGTTCTTGAATATCTTTATTATTAATTATAGGGCAATGTGTACTCTTTTTTCCTATTTCCTTTAATATGTCGTCTACAAAAGATTGAATAAAACTGGCCTTAATTTGTATCCTTGTCTTAGCCCCATATTATTGGGTATCCACTCCGTAGTTTTATATTCTGCTTACCTAACACAACACATCTTTTCTCTATATAACCTCTACAATAACCCTTTACACTTCCTACTTACCCCCTTTTCTCTTAGCTTAGTCCAAAGTGCCTCTCGGTTAATGATATCAAATATCTTTTCTAAATCTACTATATATATACTCTTTCTCTTTTATTGGCTAGGTCTGATATTTTGTGCATATTAATTGCTTAATATTATCTCATATTGCACCCTTTTTATAACACAGAAAATTATGTTTCAGAAGTATAAAAATTTATTTGAAATTATGATATTTGTACCTTTTTCTTGAGTGACAGCAAAGTTCCTCCATTTCTGTCATTCGTGCATTTAAAACAATTTCCGTAAATATGTAGCACTTATAAATTAATGTTTAGCCATGTAATGTAATTTCAAACCCAAACCTAGCAGAAAGAATGGCCTAAAATTCTTTACTATACGTCAATTGATTGCCTGAAACATTTTGCAATTGTAGTAGTTTGAAAAAATTACCCCATAAGCACCGAAGAAATATTAGAAATGTATATGATATTAAGTAAAATCTGAGAACATTTTCACCGGATAAACAGAACTCTGTTGACAGATTATGATTATTCATCCGTCAAGTATTATTACTATGGTCTTGAAACCAAAATGGAAATAAAAGGGGTCTCTATTCCCTAAGAAATTAAGAGTGCAATCTCTCTGTTTATTACGATGCTCAATCGCTACTCTCGTTGATATCTGCAGACAGAAGTCACAGATAACTACTATGCGCATTTACTTTTTTAAATTCAAAATGCAATCAGAGAAACTTCGCGGACGGTTGTGTTCTTCTTCAGGACAATGCTCCAAGACATATGTGTTGTGATAAAGTCATAATTATCCTACAGGCATACTTTCTCACCTGCGAGAGGTGTGTAAGTTAAGACATGTTCAGCTCCGCCCACAGCAAAAGGAAGGTTACCCACGAGAACAGTATAATGCTCTGAAATTCTGGTTTCATATCAACACATCTTTATCTGAGATCTATGCATATTACATAAGGACTATGCAGAGGCTGTTCTTCCCAGTAGTAATGCTTTTTTATGCTTAAAGAAAGCAGGGAACCCGAGCTCCAGTTGGTGCTCTAATGGAAGAGAACGTTAACACCACTATTATCATTGTGAGAAAGGATCGTCGAACATTTAGAACACATTAAGTAGTTCCTAAAATTTCTGGGTGCCACTTTGGTAATTGAAAAGTTACATATGAGATGTGTTTGTGCCCGGTGGGTTCCAAGACTACTGATTCCCGAACAAAAGAACGTTAGCGTGCAGGTTTGCATTCAGCTGAATATGCAGAGTTTCTTTCAAACATAATTAATTACTGCTGACGAAATTTGGCAACATTATTTCGACCCCAAGAGAAAACAGCAAATCATCAGTAACATCAAAATTTCTATTCTATTTGCTACAAAAATGGTTCATTCTGTTGGTCAGCTCGATTTTTGAAGTAACAAGTAATGGTTGACCAGCATGTCGTACCTGCATACACAACTACAGAGGGTGCCAAAAAGTATACACACTTCAATCAAAGAAAAAAAAAAAAGCTGTGTTAACATAAAAAAACTGAATTCAACAAACAGAAAATGATGAGCACTAATCATCTTAGACTTTTACAGTTACAACAGTTGCTCAAAATCGGCGTCGATACACTTCTGAGTACGTTGAACTACTGGTTAAACAACGTTTGCGAAAGTGTTCTCAGCGATTGCAGCACATGCCGTTTCAATTTCTTCCCGAAGTGTTGCCAGTGTAGCTGGTCTTCTAAGGTATACAACATCCTTAAGAGTTCCCCCACAGGTAGAAGTCCAATTGCGTCAGAGAACGATTCTGTTCTGCACACACGTTTCCATTGCCTTTGAATTTTAACAACATACTCGGTTTTCAAATATCACTTCAAAATTGCTTTTCCCTGTTCAAACGACAATCTTGGCTGCATTAGCATAACGTAATGTGAGTGACATCTGTTTACAGAACATTATACGATAATCTTGGCTTCATTTGTTCATTGTTGATTTACCGGCCACGTAGCAACGCTATCATAATGTATGTGAGTCACATCTGTTTACAGAACATCATACTACACATTACTGTAGTTTTTCCGTCCAATTCTGAAATATATTAAATAGATATCTACTGTGAATGTGAAGGGACTCTACATTCATGGGAAGGGGTGCATTTTCAACTTTCAGAAGCCATGGTGCGCAGGTGATTCTGAAGAACCTGTCAAAAATGGTTTCCAGCTGTCTTTGAAGACTGGCAGAATCTCTGGGACAGGTACATTGCATTCAATTGGGACTACTTTGAGAACGATCATTAAAATTATGAGAATGAATAAAGGTATGTTGTAAAAAAAAGGTCAAAATATTTTTTTATTACCAGTCCTCGTATAATTCGTTTAAAACAAAAAAGTTTTATAGTTTCTGTTTTATGACTAAATTTATGGCCCCGGTACAATAAGAAATTTTTGCTGTAATATGGCAGAAGTCTTAAAAAGTAATCTCGCATATTATATTCAACATATTACCTAAAAAGTGTATTGTCAGTAAGGTTAAAGGGGGTAATTGCAATACGAGACGTGTTAACAGGAACAAATTCTCAATAAAAAGTATGCATAGCCGTAGATAAATCTTCCCTCGCGGATCTAGCTGTATGTTTTCCCGTAGATTTGAAGGATAACTAGTTAAACTTGAAGCAGTGCGGTTGTCTCGTTTTGCTCTCAGGTGTGGGCCAAATTACCATAACGTAAACATGAGGTACAAAATGCCTGTAGCTTGTTTAAAATAACTATCAGATTTATTAACCGTCATACATATCACAACCTTGACTTCTTCATTTTGTATGAATGCGCAAAAACGGAATATGAGATTGAGGGAGAAAAACTCGTAACAATGGTTAACATTACAAATAGATAATAAATGAACCGTTTCTGTTTCTTAGCTAAAACTCAGGATTTTTTTTTTCAAGAAATCGAGGGGCGCTTATAAATTTCTTAAGATTAGTTTCAAATTCATTTTGAATTTTATACGAAGGGCATACACTCATTCCAAATTTCTTCATTGCCTAGACGATTTTAATATTATCGATATCCCTAATATTCCTTAAAAAGAAGACCAGTGTCAAATACTGAAAGTAACACAGAAAACACAGCTAGAACCAATATGTTAATTTAAAACACCACAGAATCCCACTGCTGTGGTGTCTATTACGTGTATTTTTAAAAATAGACATGTTTATAAAAATCCATTAATAAAATGTTTGTTACTGTATAATGAATTACCAACACATATTGGAAATGAATTTAAATTTGAGCTAAAACGTTCCTAATATGTAGATGTATATATAGGTTAGATGAACTATAAATAGTAATGTAATATAATTGTATATAATAAGAGATTATGTAATTTGTAAACCATCTGCAACTTACATGTCATGTAGCAGCGCTATCATAATGTATGTGAATCACATCTGTATATAGAACATCATACTACACATTACTGTTCTATTTCGGTCCAACTTTGAAATATATTAAATAGATATCTATTGTGAAAGTGTGCATACATTTCTTGGCCTCCTTGGTATATAATAAATTAATAACACTAATTAAGGTGCATATAGGAAATAAATTTAAGACTGAATTTAAAAAGTACCTAGTATATAAATGTATACATGTAGGTTAAACAAACTATAATAACGTAATAAGGGATTATTTTTATATGTATTTTGTAAATAATTTGTATCTTGTGAATCACCTGTATCGGGTCTATTGACAGTAAATAAATGTGCATGTATTCTAGGGAAGGAACCCTTACCTCTAGTAAAGATAAAACGAAATATTATAGACTCCAAATTTACGTGCACACTATACAGAAATATAAATGAATGTCAACTGTCAAAAAATAAAGCTCTTGTCTCCAAAATTATGCATATTAAATAGTTTTAAATTATGGAAACCGAGTCAGATAGGAGAAATAGATCGCAGTTAGGACTCAAAGTATAGATCCTTGATTTAGCTTGTATTGCATTGATTGTAGGGACAAAGGGAAGACTCTGCCCATATCGACACTTTAGTCGGGGAGGGAAGAAGGGATGGGCGGCGAGGCACGACCGTGGACAGAGTCCTCAACATTTTTTTCAGATAAAGCACCCAACTCTGGCAAACTGCTTTCCGATGAGAAAATCTGCACAGCGCAAGCCACTACCTCACCACACATAGCACCAGCCGCATCTCCTGACAATTTTCAAATGTGAAAATTCATAAAAAGAAAAATTCATACCAACATTCTCCTAAGATCATGGGTTCACACAAAAACGTCCAGGCCAGGATGACCGGTGTCACGAGATTTGAACCCGAGACCTCGCGTAAACGCCTGAGTTATTTTCTCGATTGACTTGCCTCGTCGGTGCTCTTCCTCCTAAGGCACTACACCCTGTCAGGCTACAACCGCTAATTTCCCCCGTCTCAGTTCATATAACCTAGAAACCTCTAAGATAACTCGTTACAGAGATTCTGTCGAGTCTTTAGCCTCTTAAAGATAAACTCTTTATAAACAGATAACATTCGAGATTATGTAATCTTTCCCATCTAATTCTGTTTGCAAATCTTGCTTTAAGTCATGGTTGTGTGGGGAAAAAAAAAAAAAAAAAAAAAAAAAAAACATATTTAGCATACTAGGACAAGTTATTAAGTAAGTCACAACTTGTAGAACTTTAACAAGTGAGTACTGATTTGAAAAATACAACACAATCTCGCTGTCCATTGAGGTGCTTGTTCAATCGTTTCACAAGATTCTGAAATTCAGCAAAATTCTTTGGACTGCTATCAAAACCAGTTGTGACTTTCCTTTATAAACCTTCATTGTAGGTAAAATGTTCAGCCAAGAATCATATTTATAAGGACCGAACAAATGGACAAGATCGGCGCTATACGGATGATGCTGGAGGACTTCCCACTATAATTTTCGCAGCATCTTATTTGTCTTGTTGGCAGTATGAGGACGCGCGTTGTCATGCAAGAGCCTTTGATGAGTGGTCCTGATCGCTTCAGATCTTATGAAGTTTTCTGAGGATGTTTCAGTAGAAATTCGCATTTGCGGTTTCTCTTTCAGGCTGAAATGCGGTGAGCAAAATGCCTTCATCATTCCAGAAGAAAGTGACCATCACTTTCCCTGCGCATGGTATCACTTTAAACGTTTTTCGCAGGCGACGCAGGATGTTTCACTGCATTGACGCACGCTTTGTCTCTGGCTGATAATGGTGAAACCAACACTCATCATGTGCGACAATTTGGGCCAGCTAATCTTGTCCTTCATCGTGGTAGCGATTGAGAAGCTGATGCCAAACCTTTCTTTGTAGTTTGTCGCATCTGCGGCACCCAACGTGCGCAGATTTTATGAAAACTTAACCTGCCATACATTATGAGGCAGACCATACTGAGTGCACAAACAAGAACAGCAATTTCAAGTTACCCTTCTGTCGGATCGCATTAAATCTTCAACTCATTAAAAATTCATCTCTGTTGGCCGCCGACACAATGATTGTCTTCGATACGTGTTTGTTCTTCTGATAACTTCTGCACCCAGTTGTAAATAGCTTGACAGAAACTTCTCACTTTATATGTGAAACTTTTCATTATGAATATTTCTTGATACCATACCATTTTCCCACAAAAGTCGAACAACAGAACAATGCTCGAAAGTGCACACTCACTCAGAGACGCCAACATTTTAAACGGCTATTTCGCTACTGCATGCATCCATTATCTTGTGTCAAATGTCATCAATTGTCTTCGAATTAATGTTGCCATCTAGTGGTAATAGCTTCAGGTGCCTCATTCCAACATGTGGTACCCAACATGTATTTGTAACCTAATGACTTGCCGTGGTATATATATATATATATATATATATATATATATAAGCTAACTACTTATGTACCATTTTAATTACATCTAAAATATAGGAATAAAGTTTAGTAACCGAAAATTACATTTGAATACCATAAACGTAAAAGTACCAAATAAACCATACTCCAGAACTGAGGAAATCTGATTACAGATTGATGTCCTCTATTTTGCTCTTCTTGGATTTTGTTAATGATGTAATATAGGAGGGTGGGTTCATAAGATTCCGGCCTCGCCCATAAGGGTTATCGCCTTCACAAAAGCCTTATCTGGTGTCATACCTTATCTGGTAAGTAAATAATTGTAGCTGTAACTTCCGCTCCGCTGTGTTCATTTGTTCAGATATAGTTGCATAAAGAAGGCTATGTGTAGAAGATTGTGACAAGTTCAAAATGGAGTATCGAGCTGTTATTAAGTATTTCACAAATTAAATTAAACAGCGATTGGACCGTGTATATGGGGAAGCATCCCCCCTCATATTCTACCGTAAAAGAACGGACCAAACTTTTTCGAATGGATCGAGGAAGCATTGAAGACGAAGAGCGTGCAGGTCGGCCCTTGGAGCTGCTCACTCCTGAAAACATTGCTCTTATGGAAGCAGAAATTATGGAAGACCGGCGGCTCAAAGCTACATAAATAGCAGCAAAGTGGGCGTTTTTAAAAGAGTGGTCCTTATAATTATTCACGAACATTTTTAAACATGAATAAGGTTAGTGCAAGATGGGTGCCCAAACTTCTTTCCTCAGTCTAAAAGCATCAAACCGCTAAGGGAGGCCGAGGTCGTTAAGGCGCGGACTCGTGAGAGGGAGATTTGGGGTCGAATCCCGCCAGGACCGTCCTCCTTGACTGGGTTTTTTTCCAGGTTTTCCTCAGTCCTCATAACTGGCAAATACCGGAGAGCTACCCTAAACTTAGGCCTGGGACGCTTCCTTCCCAAAAAAATACCCTTTCACAATATAATTGTAAAAGCGGGCCTTAAACATTACTAAAAAAATAAATAATAAACGCAGCAACGAGGAGTTCTTTGTCAGGCATTTTTGGAGCTCTGCCGTGGCAACGAGAGAGAAATTTGTTTTACATTTTTTTAACGCCCATTTTACTACTGAGACACCACAGACGGTGAATACTGATGATACATGAGATGAAATGATAAATTAGGAAAAGATTTTTAAGGAAGGAAACGTTCCAGGCCATAGTTTAGGGTACTTCCCCGGCATTTGCCAATTATGAGGATTTAGGAAAACCTGGAAAAAATCTCAGTCAGGGAGGACGGTCCTGACTGGAGTTGAACCCCAGACTTCTCGCTCAGAGTCTCTGCCTTAACGACCTCTGCCACCCGTGACGTATAAGTTCGGCAAATCATTTTTACAGGAGATGAAACTATGGTCCTCTACTATGATCTCTTGTCCAAAAGAGAATCAATGTAGTGGCGTAAACCTGGCGAAGCACCGCCTCTAAAGACCAAGGTCACTCAGTCAACCAAGAAGATCATGGCCACAATCTTTTGCGACTGTGAAGAAATATTCTTCGTTGACTTTAAGGAGAGGAACATCACAGTAAATGGGGAGTACTATGCTGGCCTACTGCACAGACTACGTGCTTGCATCAAAAAGAAAAGGCGAGGAAAGCTGAGTGGTGGTGTGCGCCTTCTTCACGACAACGCGCCTGTGCACACAGCTCTTGTTGCAAAGGGAGCTGTGAAAAAATGTGACTTCAAGGAGATCGCCATCTACCCTATAACTCAAATTCAGCTCCCAATCACTATTTCCTCTTCTCAAAACTTAAGAAACATCTTCGAGGAAGGAAATTTAAGTGTGACGAACAAGTGATAAATGTTGTTTATGCGCATTTTGCAGTCAAGACTTCTAAGTAATTTGGGGGGGGGGGGTTGAAATGTTAATTCAAAGATGTGAGAAGTATATTGCAATAAAGGGTAACTATGTTGAAAAGTGAAATATAGAAAATGGTTAGGCCGGAAACTTATGGACCTACCCTCGTCACTATCTCATCTACAATGCGCTTATTCGCTGATGAATGTATTGTGTATAGAGAAGTAATTGAAAACGAGACGCACGCAATCTACCGGGTGACAGAATCAAGATTAACGATTGGGCAATTGTTAATAGAATGAAAATTAACTTCCTAAAATGCAATGGTAATAACGCAGACGTAAGCCACAAAATGGGGTTACAAACTATGCCATAACAAGCAAGTTCACAATACCTCGAAAGCATCTTCAGCAGTAATCTTATCGAAGAAAACATCACAGGAACCTTCACCAAAGCACAAATAACTGTGCATTTTGTAGTGAGGGTACTTCGAAAAGGAAAACGTAAGTGTTAAGAAAAGGTTCACCAAGTATTTTTATCATAATTTGGTTTATTTAAGGACGTCTTTAACATCTCATGTCATCAGCGTCTCATTCTATTTAGGGCATGAAACGGCCAACAATTTGTCTAAGAGGCCTCTTCTTTATCGTGCCGTAAATGTACGACACGGGACCCACAGCTTTACTTCCCTTCCGAAGGAAGCCATACTTAGCATTTTTACTCCCGAAAAATCCATCGATCCTGGCCGGATTTGAACCCGCGATCTTGGGTTTAGGAGGCAAGTATGATTACCACTACGCCACCAGGACAGACTGCAAGTAGTAGAGAATGGTGTCGCTTGATCTCTACAAATGAAAGTATCTGGCATCACTGTAAGCACTTTTCCAGGGTACAAAGGTGAGTCGGAGTGCAAGGACATAAAAATAGATACAGCTATCAAATTATTTATTTAAAAAATCATCATTGCCACAATAAAGAAAACAGAATCGGACATTTTACAAAAATGGATTGTAATAACTGCGGCCTGGATTTTTAGGTTTTTATAAGCCCAGAATTCGTTTTAACATGTTAAGATAGATTTTTTTTTTTTTTTTTTTTTTTTTTTTTTTACATCTTTAGGTTAGTTGTTTAAGTTTATCAAGCTAAAGTAGGATAAACCCTTTGAAACAATCTATGATAATATGATTTGAATGCATTTAATTTAATTTTACTTTCCGTTGTTCTGAGACACAAAACCACACGAACCCTCAAAATTTCTAAGTGTAAACTTCTTAATTATGTCTTCAGTTTTATTTTAAATTACAGAACGCGGCTAGCAATAAAGAAACAGAAGACATCTGTTTGATAGTTATTTGAGAAAAATGCGTTGAATCTGTATTACTAAATTAAATTCAGTTTGCTTCTAAAAATGGGTTAATTTGAATAATGCTTTAACACAACAATGGCATTACAAAATTAAATGAAATTTGTCTTTGAAGTTCTTCAAGATGAAAATTGTTGGGTAATGTTTTAAAAGTAGTTTTATATTAATACTCTTAAATTTAATTGTAATAATTTAAATTTAATTGCATAGTTTTAGCCATTTTTAGGTTTCAAAGTCCATTTTTAGGTTTCAAGATTCAACTATGTGACTCCCATGATAAAGAAACTGATAATTATGTTAAAATAGCACAGTTAGCTAGCAAGGAATATTTTTAAACCTAAGAATCAAGAACCTAGCAATAGTTTTTCCCCACACTATTGGAAACTTTGCCAAAAACACTGTAGTGTTTAAAACCAAATTTAAAGAGAACTTAATGTATTGATATGTAAGTCACTACATGTACGTAAAGTATTATTTATTTTTATACGTTAGACAGCATAGAGGTTGTTTTTTCTTTTCAATGCCACGACAATGTCTCATGAACTGTAGGCATTTTTCTCTGGCATGGTGGGTATTGTGGCGAAATTGTAAAGCTGGAACACCCATAGAGCGCCGTTAACTTTGTCCGATTTGGAGATGATGAAAATGATACGGTTATTGTTGCACCAGGGAGATTCTTAAGCCTATGAATGAATGAAATGAATTAATGATGGCTCAAATGAGCTCTGAGTCCTTGGCTCTTACACTATCTGACATTCACCTTCTAAGGCTAAGGAAAAATTCTGGGGGGGGGGGAGAAAAACTTTACCCAGGCAGCTTGATGTGACCAGGAATAGAACTCAGGAATGCCGGATTAGCAGTCGCAAACGCTACTTCCAGATCAAAGAGGCGATCGGGGCAGGGTGTACGTTGATCAAAGTTTTTAAGTGCCTAATTTCTTGTCATTCTTTTTGCTTTTCACTTTATTTGTACTACTTGCAGCTAATACGAGGGACATTCAGAAATAGAAGTTTTTTGTACCTTATTTATTATGCAACATGGTATACGCACATGGAAACTCTCAATATACTCCCCGTCAATGTGTAAATACAACATTATCATTTTGCTGGTAACTTCATTTGGAAGTATTTGGCCACCACTCATGGGCAGCTGCCTGAATTTCCTCATTGTTGCCGAATTGTTTACCTCTCAATGAGTCCTTCATGGTGTCGGGTAAGGCATAATCAGACGGAGCGATATCCGGTTAATATGGAATGAACCCCAGCAATGCCAACTTCACAATCCTTGAGGAAGCACCTTCATTATAGTAGTATGCCTGCAGTGTCCCAAAAGACTTGCTCGCAGATGAAGTAGCGCAAATTTCTTAGGCCGAGAACTCCCTGGGTGTTTCCATTGCATCAACTGAACCTCACTCTCTGGCGTGTGACAGACCCGTCTCCAAATAATTTGGATCTTCATTATGCATTTCCAGCAGCCGGACGACAGACTTAAACCTTTTGTGCCTGTATCATATCCCGTGAAACCAATGTGTGCACCTCTTTTTCATGTTCAAATCATCGTGTACAACGGTTGCCCAGCAAGGCCTGTTTGGCATTCCGGTTCATCAAAGAGGGTGATTCAGACACAATCTCAATCCTGGGTCACCGCGATGTTGACGAACGACCAGTAGTCACATTCTTGTGTACAGGTTCCCTGCCTCTGGTGAACCAGTTGTAAACGATCTTCACATACTGTAGTTAAACGTTTATGAATTTCTGCAGTTTTGACGTTCCCTCCACTAAAACGACGCAACTCATCTTTGACTTCTTCCATCTTCTCCGCCTATTCCTTTGTATTATAACAAACGTACACTGTCCTTTCTCTACACATTCAGTTTACAATCGCCATCTAGGGTCGAAATTGTACATTATTGTACATTATTTCCAAATGTTTCTCGTATAGCAAATTATTTGTTTAAGGATCAGACAATTCTTGGTCCAATGCTCAAACTTTTCTGACTACTGGCCGGGAGGTCCCGAGTTCGAACGCGGGTACCTGCTTATAATTTTTCTAAGTAAGGAATTCTGGAAGGGGATCCACTCACCCTTGTGAGCACAATTTCAGAGCTGTATGATAGACAGATAGCTCCTTCGATCACGAAAGCTCCTTGCTGGCGACCGGAGGCTGCACACTGCGTTCTACCAGAGATGACACAAAGAGCGCTGCAGAAACTTAGGCCTGTGATGACTAAAAAAGCAATTTATTTTAAGTTTGACTAAAAGTAATACTCCATTAAATTGTTCATACAGCTGATTTTTTTGGAGAGGAGGGGGAGGTTACTGTTTTACGTTCCTCATAACAACAAAGGTAGATGTATGAATGTTTTTTATAAATGAACCCATACACTATCCTAGGCGTGGTATTCACTTTCCAGGGTAAGAAAGAACTAGGAAATTACCCACTCAAACAACAGATCTTCCGGGATCTGCGGATTTGCAGGCAGACCGCTCACCACCAGACCGAGGTAGTAGTCGTATATTTCGTGATTGTTTAATTCTATATTATTTTTAATACTTGCATTTCTTTGCCATACTTTGTATTGAAAACCAAACCTACGAGGATAGGCTCATAAGTTTCCGGCCTAACCATTTTCAAGATATGATAAAGACAAAAACTATATTTCACTTTTCAATATAGTTACCCTTTATTGCAATACACTTCTCATATCTTTGAATTAACGTTTCAATTAACCCACAAAAATAGTCAGAGATCTTGTCTGCAAAATGGGCATAAACAGCATCAATCACTTCTTCGTCACACCTAAACTTCCTTCCTCGAAAATCCATCTTGAGTTTTGAGAAGAGGAAATAGTCACTGGGAGGTAGATCTGGGGTGTGGGGTGGATGATCGATCTCCTTGAAGACACATTTCTTCACGGTTTCCTTTGCAACAAGAGTTCTGTGCTCAGGCGCGTTGTCATGAAGAAGACGCTCACCACCACTCAGCTACCCTCGCCTTTTCTCTTTGACGGAAGCACGTACTCTGTGCAGTAGGCCAGCATAGTACTCCCCATTTACTGTGGTGTTCCTATCCTTGAAGTCAATGAAGAGTATTCCTTCAGAGTCTCAAAAGATTGTGTCCATGATCTTCTTGGTTAACTGAGTGATCTTGCTTTTAGAGGCGGTGCTTCGCCAGGTTTACTCCACTCCATTGATTCTCTTTTGAACAAGGAACATAGTAGAGATCCATAGTTTCATCTCCTGTAACAATTGTTTGCAGAACTTCTCTTTCGTTATCACGTCAGATCTCCAAAAATGCCTCACAACAGATGATTCGTTGCTGCTTTTGGACTGAGGAAAGAAGTCTAGGTACTCATGTATCTTGCATTAACATTTTCATGTTTAAATGTTCATGTTTAATTCGATGGGCTATTGTTTTAGAAATGTCCAACCTTGCTGCTATTTCTGTAACTTTGAGCCGCCGGTCTTTCATAATTTCTCCTTCCACAAGAGCGATGTTTTCAGGAGTGGGCACCTCCAAGGGCCGACCTGCACGCTCTTCGTCTTCAATGCATTCTCGACCCATTTGAAAAAGTTTAGCCCATTCTTTTACGTTGGAATATGAGGGGAAACTTTTCCCGTATACACCGTTCAATCGCTGTTTAATTTCGTTTGGAGTAAATCATTCTTTTGTGAAGAACTTAATAACAGCTCGAAACTCCATTTTGAAGATGTCACAATCATCTATACATATCATCATCTTCTTTATGCAACTGCATCTGAACAATTGAGCACAACGGAGCGGAAGTTCCATATGTAATTATTTACTTAACAGATAAGGTACGACACCGGATAAGTATTTTGTGAAGATGATAATCTTTATCGGCAAGGCTGAGAACTTGCGGACCTACTCGTACATAATCCATCCTCAGCCTATGTACTGGGTCCTTGCACAGTTCTTTCCCAAATACATGTGCACTCTATTTTATTTTTTAAACTTGTTCATGTATTTTGTAAGATTCGGGGAATTCGAGTGTGCGAATGTTCCATTCCTAATAGTATTAACATAATTATGTGGATGCCTAGCAGAACAGTTATTTTTCAAAAACTTGAAACAGTATTTTCTACTTTCAAAATATGAAAATACTTAAGCATATACACTTTGTCATGAAAAAGTGCACTGTCGAGGATGGCCAAAGTCGTTAAGACACGGACTCGTGGGCTGATGGCCTGGGGTTCGATTCCCACCATGACTGTATTCTCTGACAGGTTTTTTTTTCCCCCGGTTTTCGCCAGTCTTCATAAATGACAAATGCGGGGGAGGTATCTAGGCCTGGAACGCTTCCTTCCTTTAAAAAACTCTTTTCCAATTTATCATTTCATCCTATATATTACGAATGCTCACCGCCTGTAATGTCTCAGTAGTAAAAACGAGCGTTAAACACTATTAAAAAAATAAAACAAAAAATACACGTGGTCATTAGGGTTTCGTTGTATGCTCAAATTATTTTTACACACATATAAATTTACGTGATGAACATTTCCGTACCTTTTAAAGTTCCCAAAACTCGCTTCTATACGTATCTCTGTCTACAGGCACTGCTGTGAATTTCTTTTCCCAGCGATTTCCACGCACTCATGTGTCATCATCGCACCAGATGACTAAAACACTGATCAATAAGTGATTTGACCGGTCCCTTGCAACATTTGTATGTCATTTCCACTTGCTATAGTAATCTAGGTGGCGCCTGGAAGCTGCAACCTTGTGAACCCCGGTTGTGTCGAGAAGTAGTCCCAAGGCTGCCTAATCAGAAGCCGCAAGGAAGAAAAAAACCGGGAACATAAACACGATTTCTCTTAGCAGGCTCCCCCCCCCCCCAGCTAGTTTAACAGCTAATTTACATGACTGTTGTCTTTTATTTCTAGTCTGCGAGAGACACAGACATAAAATAATCAGCGCTTTAATTGTCTCATGGCGACTATTAAGGCTCTTTGTGATTATTGTGTTTTTAAATGTTCTGAATGTCCGGAAAAAGCAGCGGCGCCGAAACCTATTCTTATAATTCCTTTACAGCACAAATCTTACCCTTAATCATTTTGTCGTCTTGCGAGAATGTAATTCTTGGTGCAATTAAATCGGTCATGCAATGTTTATTGTTTGCTGCTTTTATATTCAAAAGGATATTATTAAAACACTTTTTAATATGCCCAATGTTCGTGACTACAGTACTATACAGAGTGCAGCATTTTCCAGCATTTAAATCTCCATACATATTCCATTTGTATTTATCATTTTTTTAATAGTGTTTAACGCCCGTTTTTACTACTGAGGTGGACACTGGCGATAGATGAAATGAAATGATAAATTGGGAATGGATTTTTTTTATAAGAAAGGAAGCGTTTCAGGCACGATAAAGAACCTCAAGCCTGAAAGAGAGGTCTCTGAGCAAAATTTGTCGGTCGTTTCACGCCCGGATTTGAATGGAACGCTGATGACCTAAGATGTTAAAGAGCGTCCGTTAATAAAACAAATCAACCCTAAGTTTAGGGTATCTCCCCGGCATTTGCCAGTTATGAGGGCTGAGGAAAACCTGGGAAAAAATCTCAGTCAGGGAGGACGGTCCTGGCGGGATTCGAACCATAGACCTTCCGCTCACGAGTCCACGCCTTAACGACCTCAGCCACCCGTGGCTCTATATTTACCATAAGAAATGCAGTTAAATAAAAGGTTTTTTTATATGTATTGTTCTTGTCAATGGAGTATGTGTACTGTTGGAACTTAGGGATATCTTTTACCTCTGTAAAGGGTACTGACTTTAAACTGAGTTTGGAAGTGTCGAATATGGCCCAATGCTTCAAATAAATTAACTACATCATTGCAAAATGCTAAGGTCATTCAAATTTAAACTGAACTTTTGTTCTCTGGGCCAAGAAAGAGTAGCGAAAGAGACGGGTCGGATGTGTAGAGGGGATTGATCTATCGGATACTTCCGCATCGGTCTTTCCATTGCCGGAAGCGCTATGTCTGAGCAAGAGGTTGCACCGTAGGCTACGCACTTTGTTTACTAACAAAGAAACGCATTCACGAACCCAAGTGTATGACCGGCACAAAAACATGGAAGCTGCGCATGTCGTTCAAGGACAAGCTCACTCAGAATAACATGCAGGCCGTTTGTGACTTGTAACATAATATTCAATTGCCTGGAAACCCCGCACGCGAACGACCTTTCGTTTGAGATTCAGTTTTGTAATGCAACATGCATCATGCACAAACACAATTCATGAGCAACTTTTCAGTACCACCGTTGGTTGGTTGGCACCCAGTGACATTTTCAGAAAACTTGAAAGTGTCGTTAATGTTACTCAACGATCCTCTCTCACACAATGACAGCAGCGGTGTTAATGTTCCCTTCCGTTATAACACAAACTGCAATCCCGGGTCCACGTTCCTTTGAAATTGATTGCCTCCCCTCTTTAAACATTCTAAACCACTGCAGGGAAGAAGAAATTCTCCATAGGTATCAGCCGAAGATTTGTTGAGACGAGGGCAGAATTCAGTGCTGCATGTTGTTTGTCGCGTGTCATCTTCATTTTGCTATAGGTGGAACTAAATATTTCTGGACTTGCACACCTCTCACAGACGGGAACCGAAAGTGACAACAATGAAACCGATTGTGCTTATGCATTTAGATAACAAAATGCATATTATTCTTTATTGAATAACTCTCGTGCCTTTGAATGTGTTCAAGTTTGGCCTGAAAACGATATTGCAATTTTATACGGATTTTTTCCATACTGACTAAAAATTCAAATCATGGAGTCGGATGATTTTGGACGCACGAGAAATTCATATTTTATACATAGAGGTCACTTTCCACATTCTCTGAGAGGTTACATGTAGATAAATACGAGGTGATATCCACAATATTCGGGACTGGTGCTGCCATCTCGACAGTAGTTGCAGTAGAGTTTTGTACCCCTAGTTGGCAACACCAGCACATCTGGTGAGTAAGTGTTTTAAAGTTTCATGCAGCTGGGTAGATGTGTTGAGAATCTATAGTGCTTTTCATGATACTCTGTGTGTAGTGTGTCGCGTTTTACGATGGTTCCGAGATTAGAACAGAGAGTGTGCGTCAAATTCGTTGCAAATCTCGGGAAAAATGCTACGGAGTCCCTCGCAATAATTCATCAAGTATTTGGGGGACAAAGCATGAGCCATACACGTGTGATTGAGTAGCATGCTCGATTCAGGGCCGGCCGTATTGAAGACGATCCTCACACCGGTAGACCCGTCAGCTGCACAACGCCTGACATTGTTGTCAAAGTTCAACACCTCGTTCGTGAGGATCGATGTCGAAACATTGAAGATCTTGCTCATGAAGTGGGAATTCATTATGGGACATGCTAACGAATTTTAATTGATGATTGGGCATGCACCGTGTCGCCGCAAAATTTGTGCCAAGGATCCTGACTGGTGATCGGAAGGCGCAGCGGGTAGAAGTTTGCACGGATCTTTGTCAAGCCATATCCGATGACCCAATCTTCTTGTCCAGGGTCATCACCGGTGACGAGAGCTGGATGTACGCTTATGACTCTGAAACAAAATAATAATCCTGCCAGTGGAAGAATCCGAACTCACGAAGACCAAAAAAAAGCGAGACAAGTGAAGAGCATGCTCCTCGTTTTCTTTGATACCAAGGGGATTGTGCACAAAGAATTCAACCCATCAAATCAAACAGTGAATTCCACGTAGTCTGTGACGTTTTGCGACGGCTCCGTTAAAATGTGCGGAGACGATGACCCGAACTTTGGCGACAAGGGCACTGGCTGTTGCATCACGATAATGCGCCCTGTCACAATTCCTTGTTCACCAGCAGCTTTTTGACGAAAACTAACATTACGGTTGTCCCCCACCTACCGTACTCGCCTGATTTGACACCTTTACACCTTGGCTCTATTCTTCAAACTGAAAATCAAGTTGAAAGGACGTCGGTTCGACACAATTGAGAGGATTCAAGAAGAAACGCTGTCTGTGCTAAACAACCTCAAAGAACATGACTTGTAAGATGCACTTGGAAAATGGCAGAATCGCGGGGACCGGTGTATACGTGTGGAAGGAAACTACTTCGAGGGGGACAGCGGTCAGTAGTCTCAAAATAAGTTTTTGACCAGTTGGCAGCACCAGTCCCGAATATTCTGGACACCACCTCGCACGTGGTTTCGAATTTTGTGCCTAAAGCTTATCAATGGAAACATTTAGCGCAAAGATATACAAACAATAAAAGCCGTGAAATTGAAGGTATGGAATTATTTGTATTGTGTGGCGTGTGTGTACCTTATTCACATGAATGCTTCTACTCACAATGAAACAAACAAGTAGAACTGTAGCTACTATTTCTAGCTTACTGCGTTCAACTTGTCAGAACGAGGCCATACTTCTGTTTCTGCGTCATAATATTATAATCAGTGAGAACTGTCAAAGCAACGAACAATTGGTGTATCAACTCTATAGCGTTCGATCTAGGTCTAGGTCTGTTTACATTCTGGTTCTTGATCTATTTCGTCCGGTTCTTTTTGTTCCTGTTCTTTCTTTATCAGTTACATGAAAATCTTATTTTCTATTCCTTTGGATCTTTTCTCGCATTGGGTATTATTATTATTATTATTATTATTATTATTATTATTATTATTATTATTATTATTATTATCATCATCATCATCATCATCATCATCATCATTATTCAGTCGGTTACAGCGCATCAACTTCTTTGACGGCCAAAGTCTGTGGAAATTTCTTCAGTTTTATATATATGCATGAACTGCTCGGTCTAACCACTGTTCTTCTTTTTAAGTACCTACTTTCCACCGCTTCCTGGATACACTTCCATGTTATCTGTGGTTTTCATTTTAATCTCCTCAGGGTAATCAGGGACTCGTCGCATTTTGTAGTAAAATGGCAATCTGGACACCACCTGCTGTTTTTAGAGGTATTTTAGAATGGTCTGATGGTCATTTCAAAGAAAATGGTTAAATAAAATAACTATACAGGGAAAGAACGGGCCCATTGACTTTTCCCGCTTAAGAAGAGACTCGTTACATTGTTTTCCCACCCATTTTAGAGGCATAAGTTAACTCTTATTCATTTTTTTAACAAATATACGAGGGCTAATAAATAAAGAATAAAACACCTCCACCTTATCCACAACAGCCGTTTATCAATCAAAGCGCTTGCTTCATATTTGGTTTTTAAAACGACGGAACGGAGTCACTAGAACCAAGTCGTGCTGTATGGAGGATGGGGTATACATTCGAGGATTTTTCTGGCCACATGTTGAGCAACACCGTTGCAAATGTGAGGGCGTGCACTTTCTTGGTGAAGGTGTCCACCAGGTAGATGCAAGTGAGGGCGGTTTCATCATATGCGCTCTGCCAGGACGCTCAATACAGTCTTGTAATATTCCCCATTAACCGTTGTTTGCGGAGGTATTTCATATTCATAAATCATTCCAAGACATTCAAAGAACGAAATCACTATTTCCTTTCCTGGAGACCTAACTACCATGTTCTTCTATAGTGTCGAAGAACCAGATGGTTTCCAAGTTAGCACTCCTGTTTACTTTCGGGATCGTAATGGTGAATCGAAGATACATCACCTAATGGTGGAATAAAGGTATGCCTCGCCATGCTCCACTACCATTCGCTGAAGCTCTCGACACACGTCATTTCACATCATCTTCTGTTCGGGCGTAAGCATCTCGGTACCCATCTGGGTAAGCGATCATGCAGAGTGGTGAACTGTAACATGTTTGCCATCTATGCATTGTTATTCGTTGATCTTCACGGACAATGACAGCAGCTGTGTTAACCATTGTGGTCGTTCACTGGACAGACTTACTTTATTGTTGCAACATGGCCCCCTTTAAACTCTTCAAACACCGAGGTGCTGTTGATTTTTGCAGACATCATCGCCATATGCTTGCTGTAACATTCCATACCGTATTTCTGCAGATGGAAGCAAAATTCTAGAGCAGCGTACCTGTTCGTTAATTTTTTCCCCAATCGCGTGAGGTCTGTTCTTCTCATGAACATTTGCTTCACCACATTGTGTGACGAGGAAAAACAAATCATTTTCAGTCTTTATTGAATATCCTCATTAACTTAAAAAGACATGTGATTAAGTTAAATTTAGTTTACTCTGTTCTTAGCTGTTTAGATTGTACTCTTAGAATGGAGTACTTTGAAGGGAAAGACATGAATCTAATACAAAGAAATGTAAAGCTTACAGTAGGACGTCTGAAGTGAGAAAAAATAAATTAATTAAATTACAAACACATGAAATGGGAGATTATTATAATTTTACGCGAATGTACTTTCAGCTAGTACCAGAGGAAACAAGACAAGATTATGAGATAATTCAATGTTGTTGCATTTCCGGACAGCTTGAGTGTTAACAAATAGTAAAAGATTATATTTTCCACTCTTTCTCATTTAATTGTCGAAGTATAATTTCCAACACACATTTCCTTTTTGTTTAAACGCACAAAAAAGTATACACATTTAATTATTTGTCTATTATTCACTAATAATAATGCATTTCTGGAAGCTCTGGTCGTATCTGAGAAGTACCAAAGTTTTGCTGGACCAAATAAAATGTTTTAAGGTAGTGTAAATTATCACTTTTTAAACCTTCCTCACAAAGTTCTTTTTTTCATTAACTAATTTCAAAATATTTTCTATTTTTATTAATGTTGTGGGAATGGAATTAAGAATATTACACTTTTTTATTATTTATTGAAGTTAGTAATTTGCCAAGAATGGTTTTATCCTTTTAAAGTTTACTAACGTGAATAATAATATTAATAATAAAACAACAACAATAATGGTGATGATGATGATAATAATAATAATAATAATAATAATAATAATAATAATAATAATAAAAAACAGCAGTGTAACATACGCGTGCGCGCGCGTGTATGTACATCAAGGGCCCCAAAAAATGTGTACGCACTTTCACAGTAGATATCTATTTAATATATTTCAAAGTTGGACCGAAAAACAAAAGTAATGTGTAGTATGATGTTCTGTAAACAGATGTGACTCACATACATTATGATAGCATTGCTACAACAAAATGGAGCCAAGATTATTGTTTGAACAGCGGAAAGCAATGAAGCGGTGTTGGAAAAGGAGACTTATGTATAGAACAGTACCGCCTTTGGACTTCTACCTATGCGGAATTCTTAAAATGTTGTATACCGTAGAAAACCAGCTACACTGGCAGCACTTCGGGAAGAAATTGAAACGGCATGTGCTGCAATCGCTGAGGACACTTTCGCAAACGTTGCTCAATCAGTAGTTCAACGTACTCAGAAGCGTATCGACGCCGATGGTGAGCATTTTGAGCAACTATTGTAACTGTAAAATTGTAAGATGATTAGTGCTCATCATTTTCTGTTTGTGTGAAGTCAGTTTTGTTATGTTAACACAGTTTTTTCTTTTCTTGAAGTGTGTATACATTTTTGGCCCCCTGTGTGTGTGTGTGTGTGTGTGTGTGTGGTGTTTAACGCCCGTTTTTACTACTGAGGCACCACAGGCAGTGAACACGACTGATACATGAAATGAAATTATATTTTGGGAAGGAATTTTTTTAAGGAAGGAAACGTTCCAGGCCTAAGTTTAGGGTACTTCCCCAGCAATTTCCATTTATAAGGTCTGAGGAAAACCTGGAAAAAACCTCAACCAGGGTGCACGGTCCTGGCGGGATTCGAACTACAGACCTTCCGCTCACGAGTCCGCGCCTTAACGACCTCGGCGAACCGTGGCGGTATATATGGGAATTGAAAGACAATATCAGTACAAAAAATAAATAAATAAATATCCACTACAGAAATTCTGGAGAGAATTCAAATAAAAGTTGCTCAGCACCGTTGTGTACATGCTCTAATCTGAGAAATTATTTTTTTAACGAAGAAAATGTCCCAGGCCTATGTTAGGGGTATCTTCCCAAAATTTGCATTTATGAGAATAGAGGTAAACCAGGGAAAACCTCAGCCGGGGAGTACGGTCCGTATAGGAATTGCGGTTGTATCCATGAAACGATTTTTGAAAAAATTCTTCAAATCTCTATTAATCCTACCAACTAGGCACAGAAAATGACAATGAAAAAATGTTATATGCATATATATAATATAAGAAAAATAAAAATAAAGCAACACTATCAACAATGTAACAAATTAACAGTAATTATGATAGCAGAAAAAGATAAAACACAAAGAAAATGTCACACTTGAGATCGCTATATTTCGAACTCGTGCAGTTCTTCTATGGCAAGAAGACAAGTGACGGTGATAAAAGTAAACATTGAGTATCGAAGGTAACGTTATGCATGGAAACAGATGAAACTAGAAATGAGAGTGGGGGGGGGGGGGGAATTAATAAGTAAGATTTAAACCAGGTGGTATACGCGCTTTATGTAAAAATATAGCTGCCATTTCTCTATCTCTGAGTAAACTTTCAGAGCATTGTGTAGGTAACGCATCAATAAATGTTAGATTAAAAGCATCATCACAAACCTTACAGTGAGATAAGGCACGTTGGGCAACCGGCAAGGGAGACTTGGTTTTAACAGAACGTCTATGATTGTTCATACGTAGCGAAACAACAGTAGAAGTTAAACCAATATAAAATGCTTTACAAAGCTTACAAGATAACATATATACGACGTTCTTGGAAGAACAGTTAGCAAATGAAGAAATGTTAAATTCTCTGGATAAATTAGGGCTGTGGAATGATTTGCACGGCATAATTAGTGCACAGGTTTTACATTTAGGACGTTGGCAAGGATATGAGCCAGCAAAGGGACGTGGTAAATTCGGAGGAGATATGTTTCGGCGAAATATACTTTTAAGGTTACGGGGTGTTCTAAAAATAAGGCGGGGTACAAATTTAGAAAAATCGTTTAAAGATGAGTGCATTATCAAAGTATCGTGACATTCTTTCAAAATAGGCCTGATGCTTTCAATTCCAGGTACGTAAGTAGTAACAAGGTTAATGAAGTTCTTATTAGAAGTTTTAGGTTTTCATTGGAAAGTTTTGTGCGCTGGGATTATACGGGATTTTAAAAGAGAGGAAAGATAATTTTGGTCTTGGAACTTTTGAGCTAGGTTTTTAATATACTTGTCAAGAGATGAAAAGTTGTTACAAAGACGATGACCACGGATTGAAAGAGGAAAAGGAATAGATCTTTTGGTATACAAGGGATGACAGTTATATATAAGATATGTGTGTACGTTTGTGCGCGCGCGCGCATGTGTGTGTGTGTGTGTGTGTCTGTTACCGCTCCAATGGTCGCAGTTTCTGTGTTTTTTCCTAATGAAATTCGGCATATAACCATCAATTAGCAAACAATTCGCCAGTCGTTAACCAGCAAAATTGAACCATTGGGGTGAGGTTTAACCTAAGACGAAAATTTAAAAATCGCTCTAGCAAAGTATATTTTTTCAACGAAACTTGCCATTAAAATAAATTAATAAATATGGATTCTGAATATCAGAAAAATCGGACCATTAAGAGCAGGGGTAACCTGAGAACCGAAATTTAAAAATCGTTCTAGCGTTCGCAATTTTATTTTTTAAAAGGAAACTCGATATATTCCATTGAAATAAAATAATAAAAATATATTCCGAAAACCAGTGAACTCAGATTATTAGAAGTGGGGATTTACCTGTAACCCAAAATTTAAAAATCGCTCTAGCGGCATCAATATTTTTCTCCACAACCAAATTCGGTATATACAATTTAAATTAAATTGTTTGTTTTGTAACCAAAATATATAAGCCAAGCTAGTTCATGAAATAAATTTCAAATTAAAGAAACGGGAAATAATCACAGTTTTTCAGAACTTGCCGACATGTACCTGCTTTATGGGGAAGCGGGGGGTTGTAGTGTTAAAATCTACAGAGAAAGATTTTCTAAAACGAAATCAACCTCATATTACATTTCAATCTGCTGAAAGATGTTTATGTGAACTATGAAGTTTTAATAAGAAAAACACAATGACATGCACACGATTTTGAAACTTTTGTAAATATGAAACCTTTGACCTTGAGTTCCCAATCTCAAATTGCTTGTCTAAGACCCCTATGCAAATATTTCGGTTTTGTTCCTCAATATTCTTTAGAAGGAACTGCGAGTATTCCGCTTTCCCCCGCATCTCATTTCTCCTAATGCCCGTTCTTAAGCTTATCTCAGTCATCAGTGTACAGTGCCGCAAAGTAGACGTTATAAAGAGGATATTCTGTCATAGATACACGGTCTGAATATGAGTTGGCGTCAGTCATCACCAGTTAGAATTTAATAAGTTATGCTGATATTTTGTAACAAGAAAATATAATTTCAATCATTGTTTTGATGGAGAAATTCATTTTACAGTAATCAGTAAAAGAAAGGTGAAAGGTGAAAGGTGAAAGCTATAGTACTGATCCCGGCCCCAGTTCATCTTTATGAGCATTACCCTGTTCGTTTCATTTGTTTATTTTTGCCAGAAAATAATTTCCAGTGCAACTGTATCATCATGTCTCCCACTTGAGTTTATTTCACATGTTTTCTTTCTCAGCAGTTTACCACCCTGCCAATTACACAGACGTTCCGTCAGGTTGGCACTAGCTGCTGCCACAGTTAACCATCTTTATCTCCTGTTCACTAATTTCGTTTCTCTTACTTAAAAAAAAGCCTAACAGGTTTGAAAATAAAATTTCTTACCGTGTCTGCTTGTGTGTTTTATCTTTCTACTTTGAATATCATACGATTGCACAACTAACATCACTTTACTTGTCATCTTTCATCGTAACTACTGCCCGTCTGTGTAATGCATTGCCATGAGATGCCAGAGACTGCATACTTTAGGAGCATTTCATAAGAAAATGTTTAATATTACTAGAAATAATCGATTACCGTAGATTTAGATTCCTTTTGACACAATACATGTATTTATTTGTTTTACCTGCTGTTGAAGTATTTTATCACTATCATAAATGTTCCTATCTCCTTCTTAGTATTGTCAGGGATTAATTTTACGTTTTACTTGTATCTTTATTTCCACTTTCAGGATTTACGTAGGTTGGTATATGTAGAAATTGTCATAACTGGTGTTTTTTTGTATATTATTGTTCTATTATTTTTTTTTAATTCAATTATTTTTCATTTTTCATTATAAATATTTATGTATTCGCATACATTTATTTACGTACGTAATGTTTTAAATTGATTTATATTTGTACGATATTGTCAATGTTGTGATTGTATGAATAAATGAATAAATGAATAATAAATAAATAAATAAATAAATAAATAAATAAATAAATGTACGGGTTACAAATCCTCTACCACCCTAATAACTTTTGAAGCATATGCTTCAGTGACGTGAAACCCGGCGTATGGCATAGCCATATACTGAGAACCCAAAATATTATTACCGATTTTTTTTTTAATTCTGGTTAAACTGGAAATAGCTCCAACTCCTATTTTAAATGGAATACCTACTATGTTTTTAAATTTTCGAATAATACTTATTAAGAACTTTTCAAAAAGTACTCAAATTGGATACTTCTATACAAATTTATTGTTATTAAATCAAGAAAAAAAAAGTAGCTAATAATAAAATGCTCCTTCTTTAACAAAATAAAACTAGCTCAACGTATAAATTCTGTATTCGAACTGGTACCCCAGTTCTCTGACAATGTGTCATTTGCACGTTTAAGTATGACTTAACCAGGCTTTAGGGCCTTTGCGCCACTTCCATTATTCGATACTTCCGATCTTCTAAGTTAACGGGTCTTTCTCGATATACTACTGACTTTAAATGGCCTCACAAAATGAAATCTAAAGGCGACAAATATTGACATTTTGCTGGCCCCTCTGTATGACCTCTCCTACCAATCCATGTTGTGGAAACACCTATAGCTGCTGAAGAATATTCTATCCATAGTGAGCTGGAGCTCCATTTTGTTGGAAATAGATCATCTCTGGGTAACCCATGGTTGACTGAATGTCCGATAGCCAGTACTACGTGATTTCGAAGCCAATTCAAATATCCATTAAAGTTCAGCATTTCTCTAAACAGAAAGGACCAGTGATATGTCATCAATAGTGCCAGGCCAAGCAATAAGTTTTTGTGGATATTATGTGCGATTCTCCTCCATCCACCAAGGGTGCCAAAAAATGTATACACACTTTCACAGTAGATATCTATGTAATATATTTCAAAGTGAACCGAAAAACAACAGTAATGTGTAGTATGATGTTCTGTAAACAGATGTGACTCATAGCGTTGCTACAACAAAATGGAGTCAATATTATCGTTTGAACAGCGGAAAGAAATTTGAAATGATATTGGAAAACTGAGAATGTAGTTCAAAGGCAATAGGACGAAGAGGTTTTCACCGCGTTCTCCGGATCTAACTCCGTTGGACTTCTACCTATGGGGAATTCTTAAGGATATTGTATACCGTAGAAAAGCCAGCTACACTGGCAGCACTTCGGGAAGAAATTGAAACGGCATGTGCTGCAATCGCTCAGGACACTTTCGCAAACGTTACTCAATCAGCAGTTCAACGTACTCAGAAGTGTATCGACGCTGATGGTGGGTATTTTGGGCAACTGTTGTAACTGTAAAAGTCTAAGATGATTAGTGCTTATCATTTTCTGTTTGTGTGAATTCAGTTTTGTTATGTAAACACAGTTTTTTCTTTGCTTGACGTGTGTATACGTTTTTTGGCACCTTCTGTATTTTGGATTTACGTCTGACCAGTACCGGCAGTTGTGTCTGAGAAAAACTGGATGGTTGATATTGCGGTCCAACTATAATTCACAAAACTGCATTCTTCTATCAGGTTTTCTTTTGAAAGTTCCTGCAAAAGCTAATTTTATAAGGATATTGCTTGGTATTTCTAACGTCAAATTTGTAGAAACTTTGCATTTTCTCGCACCCGAACAGAACAACCAATGAGGTATTCTCGTCATTTGCACTATCCGGGCGACCTGTTCTTGGCAAGTGCTTTACGCTTGCAGTTTAAATACATTTTTTGTCACTGTTGTATGTGGAATTGAATTGTAGTCCGGGTGCATATCATTAAAAATTCGCCGCCTGTAGATGAGATCGTTGCCTATCCCCATTAGCAAGGAATAATTAAAATTAGAATTCATTCCCTCTAGTTCAACATCAGTTAGAGTTATTTAACACACCAGATGTCAAATTTAATCTGTTAAATAAGACGTTCCTGCAATTTTTTATTTGGTTTATTTATGACGCTCTTTAACATCTCAGATCATCAGCGTCCCATTCATTCAAGGCGTGAAACGGCCGATAAATTTTGCCCAAAGGCCTCTTTTTCCAGCCTTGAGCCATAAATCTACGACAGGAGACCCATAACTTTACTTCCGTTCCGAAGGAAGCCATACTTAAGATTTTTACGTCCAAAAAAATCCATCGATCCTGGCCGGGTTTGAACCCGCGATCTTGGGTTTAGGAGGCAAGCATGGTTACCACTACACGACCAGGACCGACTATGTTTCTGCATGAATAAGCATGCTTTCATAAATATAAATAAAGGACAGCACTAACGTTATTACTGACAAAACACAGGAAACAACTGAAGCGTTTTATTTTTCGATATACTCTTCTTTATTTATCAACAATAAATTTGTATAGAAGTATCTAGTATGAATATTCTTGAAAAACTGCTACCTGAACATTAGTCGAAAATGCAAAAATATATTGGGTATTTTATTAGATAACAAGTAGAAGAAAATCGATAACATCATTAATATGTAACCAAATATTATCATAGCTAAAACTAGTCGTTCTGGTGGTGCAGTGGTAACCATATTTGCCTTCTCAAACCCAAGATCGCGGGCTCGAACCCGGCCAGGACTGATGGATTTTTTCGGACTTAAAAATCGTAAGTATGACTTCCTTCGAAAGGGAAGTAAAGCCGTGGGTCCCATGTCGTAGATTTACGGCATGTAAAAGAACCTCAAGCTTGAAAGAAGAGCCTCTGAGCAAAATCTGTCGGCCGTTTCACGCCCTGAGTTGAACGGGACGCTGATGACCTGAGATGTTAAAGAGTGTCCATAAATAAAACAAAACAAATAAAACAAAGAGCTAAAACATTATAAATTCTTTACAATAGCGAGCCTAAAATTTACTTCTGAGTATTTAAAAAAACAGTATATTTAATTTTACACTTCTAATGAGGTAAATGTTTTTTTTTTCTCTGTCTATACTGGAGTGTGCTAAACAAAACTGGAATATTAAAAATAATTCATGGAACTGGTCTCAATTAGTACTATTTTTGGAATATCCTGAATTTATTTTCTTCGTTGTGATCGTCAAAGAATAATATAGCTTTTATAAAACAAACAACATTAAAAGAAATTGCCATACATTGTCGTAAAAGTGCGGAATTCTATTATCAATTATAATTTTAGCTAGTTTCCAATTTTTCTTTAAATGCTTTCGTTCTGAACCATGCAATCCTTTTCTCTGTAGACAAAGACTCCCGATGCGGTTAAAGGAAATACCCAGAAACACGAAGCTTTGCAATAGATTAACGAGCTATGGCAAGAAGCAATGTTGAAGGATTTGAACTGCTGTTTAATGGAGAATGGGTGTGCGGATACCTGAGAAAACAATGAAGGGATTTAAAGGGCATATACATAGAAATGTTCAGGTAATTCTGCTGCACCTGAAAGAAAATACAACGGAAAACCCAATGACACAACAACGGCGTAATTTTTGGACTTGACGCGCAGTTCCTTCTTTCAAAGATGTTATGGTTTATGTATTTGGAAATGAATAAAAGATGAGGTTATTAATTTACACCTTAATGGGCAGTTTGGCTTAACACTAGTTCAGGGTTAATAGTTGTGCATTATCTATAATTGCTAACTCATCAATTTAGACTATTTGAAGAACACATTTATTTCACACCTTTCACCTTATCTTTTGTTCTACTTTTGTGTTTCATTGGAATGACAGAATGTCTATAGTAATTTTCATGCCGAAACTTGCTTGTCTCAGTTACTAGGCAAGTATTTGTAATAAATTCAGTTTAAAAAGTAATGTTTGATCCCCAAATAATATTTAAACCAATGTTGACTCAATTTCAGTTTTCCCCTTCTCACCCTTAGCAACCCCATTTTGAAATTTCAAACGAAACCTTTAATTTATGCTGCTTGCATTTTAAATATATCATATTATTTTTTATTTTGTCTGATAACCTGTATTATTATTATTATTATTATTATTATTATTCTTATTATTATTATTATTATTTTATTTATATCTTCTTCTTCCACAAGGTATATGCGTGTCAACCTGTTCCGTCTTCAATTAAACATATTATTGGTCTTCCTACTTGGTTTATAATTTAGTAAAATGTTTGATATTCGTTCCTCTTTCATTTTTAAAATATGCTGGCACGAATTATTTTTATTTTCGTTAATTTTTCATTTAGTTTATATAAATTTAACAGTTTTAGAGTTTCTTCATTTCTTTGTTAGTCTAGGAGAGTAAATGCAGCTACTGTTCTTAAAAATCTCTTCTCTGCAGTTTCTATTCTTTTCCTGTCTGTTCCATTTCATAGTTGTTTTCACTTCCATGTGTTGCCATTGGCACTGACATTTCTCTATAGAAATTCATTTGAATTGCTTTCGACGTCTTGTTCTTTAAAGTTCTCCTTATTATTCCATTTATTTGTCTTAATATATTTGGTTTTATCTTAATATCTTCATTTTACTGAATGATATATTAAAACTAGAGACTTATTCTATTATTTTTTTCATCAATAACTATTTTGCATTTTACATGATTATTCCCTATAAAAGTCATTGCCTTTGTCTTGATGTTGAAATCTTTAAATTATGTGTCTCCATGATATCTTTCAGGTTAAAAACATTTCTCTGTAGACCATCTTACGTTCCCTCAAAAATAACCTGATCGTCAGCAAATAAAATTGTTTTCAACTTATATCTATCAATTTTATTACCCCCAACAGAATATTTTTTCCACTCTTTAATGTTTCGTTCATATATATTGAATAATTCTGACGATAAAGGGCATCCCTGTTTGACGACTCGGTTTATGTCTTCTGTTTTGTTTCCAATCGTAACTCTATTGCCAATCTTAATTCTTGTATTTTTATATAAACTCTGAATTACCTTGATTAGAGAGCTGGGATATCCTTTCTCCTGCTTTACAGGCCATGGTTTTTTTCGGGGAACTCTATCAAAAGCTTTTTCATAATCTAAAAATAATATGAAATCGAAAATTTAAATTCCCTTCTCTATTTGTTACAACTTAAACACACAATCTACATAATATCGCCCCTTTTCTAAAACCACATTGTTCTTCTTGTAGCAGCACTTCACTAGTATCATTTTATCTTCTAGAAACTATTTTTGTATATATTTTATATACTGTTTGAAGAAGGCTTATGCCTCTATAATCATTCAAATTGTTTCCATCTCCTTTTATAAAAATTGGACAGATAATTTCTGTTTTCCAATCTTCTGGTGTTCCGTGTAATTTCTAACACATTAAAAAAAGCGAAAGTTCGTGTTTACTTTGTTTTATACGTGTTTTAAAAGTTCTACATTTATATTATCTTGCCCTGATGCTTTTTATTTTTAAAGCTTGTTAGGATATTTTCGAATTTTGTTTATATTTATACAGAAAAATATAAGTAAAAATTGCAAATATTAATGTTACACTAATAAAGTATTTCGGAATTACCAACTAATTCGCTTACATTCTGTACTTTGTTGTAGGATATACACCATTTTCAAACAAGCCATTGCTGCTTTACTTACATACTTTTGTAGCTTTATACTAGTCAAGTTCAAAAAATAGTGACGAAATTCCAGGTTGCCAAAAACAAACAATAGAAAACAAAAAGGTAGGGGTGGCATTCGACATTTTAAGATACGGGTGGCAGGGATGAGGAAGTGAAAGTAAAAATTTAATCACCATTTGGTTTAATATTTTCCCTCTGCATCTAAGTTGAAACGTTTTTTTTTTTTTATTTTATTAAATAGCATTTATTTTAAATAGTAGTTATTCAGACCGGCACGTTTTTAAATGAAAGCGTCGTATAACTGCAGCCCTCTCTTTGTATTCGCTAGAAATTGCAAAATGTTTGTAAATATATCTGTTTTAGTTTATGAAATATCCTATGAACTGAAAATGATAAAGAAATTATGCATTCGTCTGCGTCTTATGCTTGATATAACAAGTGCCTATAGTGCATTTATCAATTTATAGATATCTTTGTATTTACTGTAATAACTTGATATTCTCCGTGCTTAAAATGTAGTCAACAGATTATACATTTGTATGTATGTATGTATAATAATAATGATGTATAATAAATACGATGCTGTTTATAGACGAACAGGCTAAATTTGCAGAATCGTAACGTATCCATCCTAGTACGCTAGTGATAATCCTAGGGCAGGATCGGTGGATGTTTTCGTACCCTAAGTATGGCTTCCTTCGGAAGGGAAGTAAAGCCTGGGTCGCGTGTTACGATCAATAACCTCAAGCCTGAAAAAAGAGGTCTCTGAGCAAAATTTGTCGGCCGTTTCACGCCTTGATTTGAATGGGACGCTACACTATTGACCTTAGATGTTAAAGAGAGTCCATAAATAAACCATATAAAAATCCTAAGTATGGCTTCCTTCGGAAGGGAAGTAAAGCCTGGGTCCCGTGTTATATATATATATATTGAGCAAAATTTATCATTGAATTGAATGCGACGCCAATGACCAGAGATGTTAAAGAGCGCTCTTAAATAAAATAAATAAATAACCATCACATAACTTACAAGCAGTTGTGAAGAAACTACCAGGAATAACAAACCTATATGAGCATTTTCACTGAAAACACAAAATGTATGGTTTACTTGGGGGAAAATTCACAATGTGTAAATCTGCATCTAAAAAATAAAAAATGGTCCCTACTGTTTATACTATGGTTTCATGTTGTACAGAACTACTAACAACACCACTAGAGGCACTAAATGCTAGGGATGAAAATAAAATAAAACATATACTCAAGTTCGTAAATAATTATTATATGTTAAAAACAGATGGTATTGTATGTTTTAGAAATACTAAATGGGAACTGACGGGAGAGGTTTCAAAAACAGGTGTTTTCCGGTTAAAACGGGTTATACGGTAACCCGATTTCTAACTGCTGTTTAATTTATGTGGTACATTACAAGGCATCACTTAACGGTACTGCTATTTTTAATTTTTTTATAGTTCATTGTTAGTGAACCTAGCTCATGCAAGTTGCGGGAATTGATGGCTGACCTCTGTGTCGCGAGCTTCAAATCTCGTCTTGGGCATGGGTGGGCTTTAATGTGTTTGTCAGTTACCTCTGTGCTATCCTGCCATGCCTAATAGGTGTCCTGCATATTGTCATGGAATCCCACCACCTTGTCACTTTTTAGCACGATCCATGTAAATTCTAATTCTTAATAGTAGTTACATTCATATCTGGATATAGCACTCCCCTGTTATTGGCGCAACCAAACGATACCTGAAGAGTATGAAGGTTCGTATCGCAGGAGCTGCGAAAACTAAGCGAATTCCTCAGCAAGTTGAATAACTAAAAATTAATATAAAATCCAAATTATGCACTTGTTAATTAAATAAATGAAATAAGTTATGGATTACTGTGTGGTATTAGGGGAACAAAATTAGATTTCTTGCACTCTTATAAGTATCTCAAAAGATAAAACCACATTTTAGTATTATCCTTGTTATTATTATTATTATTATTATTATTATTATTATTATTGAAATTTATTCACAAAAATTAATGATATGTTATTAATTTAATGAAATATATGATACATAAGGCTTTACTGTGTGTGTATTTTTATACATATTTAAATGTTTATGAACCGAGCCCTTGATATTATCTTTACATTCACTAAAATAAAGAAACAACAAAAAGTTTCGAGTTACATTGTGCATTTAAGATGTTCATATGTTTCAATGAAACAAAAGCATGTTACTATTTAAAAGCAATTACTATGTACTATGTAAATATATACAATCCATGTTCCGTCGATTTTCATTGACTTTTAAATTTAATTTATAAACGGTTGTGTAGTAAAAACATGTAACAAAAATGTTTTCTGAAGGTTGACAGAGCGCTCTTACATATAAATATAATTCTCAAGCAAAATTAGATTAATATTTCACATTTTCTATCTTTACAACGATGTTTTTTGTTAAATGTAAAATATATGCAATATTATAATATTTATGTGCTGAATTAATTTGTGCTTTCAATTTAAAATAATAGACAGAAAATTAAACGCAAGAGCGCTTTTAAATTTCGGTTTTTAAATATAACCCTATTTCTAATGATCGGATTTTCTTAATTTTTAAAAACAACTTTTTTATTTTATTTCAATTGTATATAACGAATTTTGCTGTGAAAAAAATAATGGTGCCGCTATTGCGATTTTTAAATTTTGGTAAATCCTACTTCTAATAACCGATTTGCCTGATTTTCATAAACTATTTTTCTTATTTTATTTAAATGGCATTACCGAGTTTTGTTGTGAATAAATAATATTTATGCCAGTGCGATTTTTAAATTTTGGGTTTAAGGTAAATCCCACTTCTAATAATCTGATTTAACTGATTTTCATAAACGGCTTTTCTTGTTTTATTTCAATGGCATGTACAGAGTTTCCTTTAAAAAAAAATAAAAATTGCAGCCGCTAGAGCGATAATTTCGCTTTAACCCCCCACTCTTTAAATTTCAGTTTTCAGGTAGATCCCCACTCCGAATAATCTGATTTCCCTGATATTCAGAAATTATTTTGCTTATTTTATAAATGATATATAATAAGTTTCGTTACGATTTTTAGATTTTGGGTTTAGGTAAATCCCCACTCCTAATAGTCTGATTTCGCTGATTTTCGGAAACTGTTTTTAATTATTTATTTTTAACGGCATATACTGATTTTCGATGCAAAAACAAACATTTCGGCCGCTAGAGCGATTTTTAAAATTTAGGTTTAGGTTAACCCCTACCCCCAATTTTGCTAGTTAACGAACTTGAGTCGTTTGTTATTTGATGGTTATATGTCGAGTTCCTTTGAGAAAAGGGAAAAAAAAAAAAAAAAAAAAAAAATAGAGCGCTAACAGACACATACATTGCGGTGTGTGTGTGTGTGTAATTTTTTCCCTCTTGAATGAATTTCGTATTCACAAACGAATATTAATCTACATGAAGGATGTAGTTAGGTAACAAAGCTTGTGTTTATTGGCCTTTTCATTCTCTCTTTGGTTGCTCTTTGACCATTCCAAATGGAGGGTAAAGCAACTGTCCTTTGTTTCCGGATGGGGAAAGCCAGAGGGGTAATAATAAGCTAGGAATGTGACTCAGCTTGGAACATTTTGTCAAACTAATCCTCTGTCAGTTTGATTACAGCTGGTATCGTGGGAATATTCAAAGTTTTTTAATACATGTCATATTAACTTTGAAAAATCATGTAATACAAGAATAGATGGTGATATACACGAGAGAAAATTATTTGCACATAAAACATGAAAATGTACCTATAAAGCCAATTCAGACAGATTCGGTATACACAGCATCCTCGCCCCCCTAAGAAATGTAATTTAAATTGCCGGCCGAAAGACACTGCTTAACGACTCGCCGCTTGCCGAGGGAAGTCATGTCATGTGGACTCAGTTCATAGCGCAAATTTTTTGTTTCCTTATTTACTAGTAAAAAATAACAGTTAATATTTGTTCACCATGATAGTAGATGCTCGAAATGCCTGCTCTCCGCTGAAAAGGATGCCCGAATCCTTTTACACACTCGCTGTAATTCATTCTCCCAAATACTGTAAACAGCCTCCCGAATATTTTGTTTCAAAGTCCCCATATATGGATAAAGATGCAGCAGCTGGGTAGCTTTTTACGCACTGCCGACAGATATACCAACTTTTGGGGCTAATCGTTTAAAGACTTTCGAGGAGAAACTTCTACATCAAGCTTCTTCTCTGTTAATCCCCCCTCCCCTTTTTGATCTGGACTTCTTGCCACTAAAAACCTCTAGGGCTCATATTTGGTTCACCAATCTAAAAATCAGTGGATATGTCACTATTGGAAATTCTCTCCTGCTATACTTGTACAATACCTTTTGCACATAGCAATCATAAACACATATTCTTTATTCCAGCTGATATCATTACCGGCATGCCTCTATTGTACAAATACACAGCAGAAAGTCTAACGTGCACTTCCTACAGAATAGAAACTGAAATAAGGCGTGCGTGAACAGGTCAATTATCTGTGTGGACGGAAGTTAACTCCAGTCTTACAGGGCCCTCTGAAGGTCAACCGACTACTGTACACAAACTTCGATTGCGTAGCGGAATAAGGACACGGTATAAACACGATCAGCTTAGAAAATTGGATTATGATGAAAACCACATGAAAGAGGAGGAAATGATAATAACAAAAATAACATTACGCTTGAAATACAAACTGCATTGAAAAGTTTAAAAATTAGATTTTTTTTATTGATTTATTTATGGACGCTCTTTAACATCTCAGGTCATCAGCGTCCCATTCAACTCAGGGGTGAAACGGCCGACAAATTTTGCTCAGAGGCCTCTCTTTCAGGCTTGAGGTTCTTTTTCGTGCCGTAAATGTACGACACGGGACCCACGGCTTTACTTCCCTTCCGAAGGAAGCCATACTTAGGATTTTTACGCCCGAAAAATCCATCGGTCCTGGCCAGGTTCGAACCCGCGATCTTGGGTATAGGAGGCAAGTATGGTAACCACTACACCACCAGGACCTTAAAAATTAGACAAGTGAGTGGTTCAGATATAGTCAATGCTGAATTACCTAATAGTGGAGACTCGCTGCTACAATTCAGACCTGGGTAGGAAGTTGTGAAACTTTAGAGACGTAAATGTAGTCACTGTTTGTAATGATCGTGTAAACAAATTAGTGTTAACATTTTCTACAAAACTGATAAAACTGAGATACGAGCTGGGATAAAGCACTTCGTTTTAAAGGATTTAACCCCAGCAGAAATAAAAAAGAAGACAGATTCCGCATTAAAGGATTCTTCCCCTTCGTTTTCGATGGTTAAAAAGTGAGTTACTGAATTTAAGCGTGATCGTACACCCATTCAAACTGAGGATCGTTCAGGGTATCCCAAAACTGCTACTACCGAAGAGATTGTGACAAAAATACACAATGGCGTAATCAGAATGTCGATTGAAGGTACCCGAGTTGGCTGACATTCCAAAGATAACTATACGTCGTGTAAGTTTTGGGTATGAGAAATCTTTCCGCCCTAAGGGTTCCGCATTTGTTAAACAATGGACTAAAATGCATTCAAACGAGCATTTTGCTAGAGTGTTTAGACTTGTTTAAACGCAATTCCAATGAGTTTTTCTGACATTTCATAATAGTACAAGAAACAGATTAATTACTATACACCAGAGACGAAGGAGCAGTGCAAACAGTGGGTGGCAACAAGTGCAAGTGCACCAAAGAAAGCAGAAACGGTTTCATCTGCAGGAAGAATAATGGCTACGCTTTTTCTCATGGTGTGGTGCTTGTAGACTACCTCTAGAAGGGCAGAACTGCTCTGGAAATTATTACGCTTCACTACTGGACCAACAGAAGGATGTTATTCAGGCTAAACGCCCGCATCTTGTGAAAAGAAAGTTCTGTTTCATCACAATAATGCGCTTTCACACACATCTGGGGTTATTGCTGGAAAACTGCATGACTTTCACTTCCAAGTGCTTCCACATCTGCCATATTTACCGGATTTAATTCCCCGCGATTATTTTTGTTCTCAAATATGAAGAAATGGCTGGGTGGACAAAGATTCACAACAAATGATGGGGTTGCAGCTGAGACTTGCAAAAAGTATAGAGATGTAAGTTGTTTGAGCGCTTTTTACACGGTGTGAGTATTTTTAAAAGTTTTTAAATGTAACCATATTAATGGGTTGAGCCATTGACATCATCTTTACATTCACTAGAGAAAAAATAGAACGGTTACATTGTGTATTTAAGAAGATGTTCATGTGCTTCAAAAAACAAAAACATCTTAATACTTAAAATCAATTACAATGTACTAATCAAATATATACAATCAACAATACGCAATCTAACGTTTTATCGATTTTCATTGACTCTGAAATTTAATTGTAATGTTATTGTAGAAAAACATGTGACGCAAACGTTTTCTCACCGCCGGGTGGCGCGGACTCGTGAGCGGGAAGTCGGGGTTCGAATCCCGCCAGGACCGTCCTCCCTGACTGGGTTTTTTTTCAGGTTTTCCTCAGTCCTCATAAAAGGAAAATGCTGGGGAGGTACCATAAACTTAGGCTTGGGACGTTTCCTTCCTTTAAAAAAAAAATATCCTTTTCATCTCATGTAACATCAGTGTCCACCGCCTGTGGTGCCTCAGTAGCAAAAACGGCCGTTATACACTACTCACAAAGGAAAAAAAAAAAAAGTTTTCTGAATATTATTACAGAACGTTCTTACATAATTCTCACACATAGACTAGATTAATGTTTCACAGTTATTATTTTACAACAATGTTTTTGTTAAATATAAAATATATGCAACGTTATAAATACAGTTTATATGCTGAATTAATTTGTCCTTTTATTTTAAAAAAAAAAGTTTCTTTTTTTTAATTTCGGTTTTCAAGTTTACCCAAACTTCTAAAGGTCCGATTTCCATAATTTTCAGAAACTGTTTTTCTCGTTTTATTTAAATGGTGTATTTTTATTGTGAAAAAACGCAAATATTAGAATTTTTAAATTTTGGGTTTCAAGTAAACCACCACTGCTAATGCCCCGATTTGCCTGATTTTCAGAAGCCATTTTTTTTTTATTTTATTCATATGGTATATACCGAGTTTCGTTGCAAAAAAGCAAATATTGGAAAATCTAGAGCGATTTTAATTGATTTTCAGAAACTATTTTTCTTATTTTATTTCAAGGTATATGCCGAGATCTCTTTAAAAGTTTTAAAATTGTGGCCGCTAAAAATTCTGGATTCAACAATTCCAGAACGAGTTTTTGACTTTAATATTGTTTATATTTTTCATCTTAAAGCCAACAATTTATTCCAAAGATCTTCAATGTTCGCGGCTATGAATAAGTTTTCCTGAAGGACTGCAAAATACTCCTCTACAGCACGATCTGATCTGATGTAAAACACTGACCAGCAAGGAACATTTTCAACAGATGAAAATCAGATAAGCCGAATCCAGGGAGTCAGGCGAATGCTCCACCTATATGTACTTCAAATTTCTCAACTTTTCCACCGTTAAAACACTTTTTGATAAAGTGCATTGTCTTGATTAACTTTTTTTTATTCCGTAAACTGGATTTTTTTTTTTTTTTTTTTTTTTACGAAATGTTTTATCTAGTTGGTTAAAAATGTGCATTAATACTTTTTCAAATATAGTTTTGCGCTTCTGAAGATAATTATAGTTAGTAAAATTTCTTTAACGACCCAAAAGGACCCAAAAGACTAAAGCCTTGACCGATGGAAGCAAATGGAACTTACTTGGTCTTCTTTGTGATTCAATAACTGACTTCTCTCCACTATTTTGACTGCTGTTTCCATTCTGATGTGTGTAATGGTGGATCCATGTCTCATCCAGAGTTATAGGTCGATGTACAAAATCAGTTCTGTTGCTGTTAAAACGTTCCAAACACCATTGCGATATTTTCAAATGAATGTGTTTACTGTTAGCAAATATACTATTTCTCGTGTAAAAAAATAACCATTCCTTTGAAATTGTCTATAGCCTCAGCACTTTTCGGTACTTTAACTAACATCATATACTTAATTTGTTAAATGAAATCTTCATTTGTTGCATTTTTTGGACTTGGATCAAATTTGAATATGACTGATACAACCATATTTAAATTCAACAGCCCATTTTTAATAGACGAAAATGAAACAGAGCAGTCCCCATAAATTTAGAAATTTGATATGAACTTTACAAATTATTTTATCTCGGTAGGATATTTGAAATTTGAAACATTTTATGGCATTCCCACAGCGCCTTTACTTTAGGAAGTTATATAAAATAAATGTAAGTCATTAAGTAAGATTCAAATGGATATAGAACTGTTGCAAATAAGCGCACTAATCTTCCTCCTTGTACTTGCACATCGAGACACTTGTGTTATCGTTTCACAACTTCCTGAAATCCAACAGCAATTTTCTGGGCTGCTGTCGAAATCAGATGGTGTCTTCCCTTTCTACAGAATCATTGTGGAAAAATATTCACCCGAAAGATGAAGGCCGAACAAATGAAAGTCGTTTGGAGCTTTTCATTTGTTTTATTAGCAGTATTAAGAGGCGCTTTCATGTAACAGCAATACCCTTCGGAGAGAAGTTCTGGTTGATTCCGAAGAGTCGGCATTTACGATTTGTCCTTGAGGCTGGAATGCGGTGAGCAATATGGATTCGTGACCCCAGAAGACAGAGAGCATCACTTTCCGGGAGGAATGTGTTACTTTAAACTTACTTTTCGCAGGCAACGCAGAATGTTTCCACTGGATATGGGCACGCTGGTAATGGTGAATCCAAAGTTGTGACAACTCAGGCCCTTCATCGTGGTAGCGACTGAGATGCATTTTGTGTTGTGGGGGTCAGCATGCGCATCGTGCATAGACTTTGTGAAAACCTAACTGGTCATGCATTAGGAAATCACTTAAGTAATGAAATCATTTAGTGACGCATTTGTTACTGTGGTAATTTTATGCAACCAGTGTCATAATGTAGCATATTATTAACGACTTTAACCAACAACAGAGACTGTTTATAATTCTGGTATATAAATAGTTATTTGGATAAGCTTTAGTAATGAGGGGGTTAGCTTAAAACACGGCTGGAGGATAAATATACGTTTGATATATTTAATGAAATTTAATTTAAAAATTCAGGAAATAAATGCATTATAAATTGAAGTTTATTCGACTCGGCCAAAGCCTCCTTAATCCTTTAAGTTATATGATTGAAGAATAGTTTGCTGGTAACAGGTGAAACCCACATTGTTGCTGTCGTCTCCATTTTAGATCTCACTTTCTCACTTCAAAAAGTGAAAATGAGGGCAAAAAATGAATTTGAGAGTTCACCAGCTGCAATCATACAAGCAGTGAACATGCACTAGAAAAATCTAGAAAACTTTATATGAGAAATTACACGATATTCAAAGACTGGTGCATGAGAAATGGAGTAAGAATATATTATGACACGGTATTCGTATTTTTACGAGAGAAGTAGGCCATGTCTTGTGCACATCCAATAGCAGAGGCTATAGTGTAACTCTTTTGTCTGTTCGGATCAAGTCTTCAACTCACTGCAAATTCTCCGTTGGCCGGGCAACACTGTTCGCCCTTCAGATACGAGGGTAAATCCATAAGTTTCCGGCCTAAACATTTTCTAGCTTTGATAAAGACAAAAACTGTATTTCACTTTTCAATATAGTTACCCTTTATTGCAATACACTTCTCATATCTTTGAATTAACATTTCATCCTTCCCCCCCCCAAAAAAAAAATAATCAGAAGTTTTGTCTGCATAATGGGCATAAACAGCATCCATCACTTCTTCGTCACATTAAATTTCCTTTCTCGAAGGTCCTTCTTGAGTTTTGAGAAGAGTAAATAGTCACTGGGAGCTACATCTGTGCTTTAGGTGGATGGACGATTTTCTTGAAGAAGCCACATTTCTTCACTGCTTCCTTTGTAACAAGAGCTGCGTGTACAGGCGCGTTTTCGCGAAGAAGGCGCACGCTACCACTCAGCTTTACTTGCCTTTTCTCTGATAGAAGCACGTAGTCTGTTCAGTAGACCAGCATAGTACTCCCCATTTACTGCGGTGTTCCTTTCCTTAAAGTCAATGAGGAGTATTCCTTCACAGTACCAAAAGATTGCAGCCATGATCTTCTTGGTTGACTGAGTGATCTTGGCCTTTAGAAGCGGTGCTCCAACAGATTTACGCCACTCCATTGATTCTCTTTTGAACAAGGGATCATAGTAGAGGACCATAATTTCATATCCTGTAACAATGGTTTGCAGAACTTCTCTCTCGTTGCCACGACGAAAATGCCAGACAACAGATGACTCGTTGCTGCTTTTCGACTGAGGAAAGATGTCTATGCACCCATCTTGCAATAAACTTATTCCTATTTAAATGTTCATGAATAATTCCATGGACCGTTGTTTTAGAAAGGCCCAACCTTGCTGCTATTTCTGTAACTTTGAGCAGCCGATCTTCCATAATTTCTCCTTCCACAAGAGCAATGTTTTCAGGAGTGAGCACCTCCAAGGGCCGAGCTGCACACTCTTCGTCTTCAATGCTTTCTCGACCCTTCGAAAAGGTTTGGTTCATTCTTTTACGGCAGAATATGAGGGGGATGCTTCCCCATATACACCGTGCAATCGTATTTAATTTCATTTGAAGTAAGTCCTTCTTTTGAGAAGATCTTAATAACAGCTCGAAACTCTATTTTGAACATGTCACAATGTTCTACACATATCCATCTTTATGCAACTGTATCTGAACAACTAAACACAGTTGGGCGGAATTTACAGCTGCAATTATTAATTTAACAGATAAGGTATGACATCAGATAAGGTTTTGTGAAGGCCATAATTCTTATCGCTGAGGCCGGAAACTTATGAACCTATCCTTGTAGCTTCTGCATCATAAACGCGAAAAATTATTTATGAATGTTCTTTGATTCCATACCTTTTGTCCACAAAATCGCACAACGGAACTCTGCTTGAGGGTTATACGCTCACTTAGAGACGCCGCTACTTTGTTGTTTCTCGATTGTAAACATCGATTGTCCGGTGTCGAATATCAACAATTGCAACCGGACTAATGCGGTGCCGCTTTCAAGCGTGTAGTATTCCATATCAACTTATAACTTACTTAATGACTTACTCTCGTATTTCACACCAAATGAGGTTTTTGAAAAGATCTCATTTTCTATCTATTAACATATTTCTTGTTCTTAAATAAATTATATTTCGAACTAGATAATATTTTTCCCCAGTTAAATGCATTGCAATGTTATTAAATGTGAGGATTAGGCAGTCCGAGCGGGAGCTGCAAGGTAGGGCAGTGGATACCTTGTTTGTCTATAAAAGGTAGTCGCTAGCAGCAGCAGTATAGTAACCTCTAGGAAAGGCAATAATGGCCTATGTGAACTTTCCTTATGGGGAAGGCCACGATGCTCATACCTGCATTCCTCTTTTGCGAAGCGACCGTTGATCTTTTAAACGTTCATGATTCCTAAATCTTCCTCCATTGCATGCGTGTTACATAGTAAACCAGGCTAATTGCTGAGGTCATGTCTTCCTATTTAGAATTCCCTGACCTATTTTTATTTATGTTAGATTTTTATGAAGTTGAAAGTTGCAAAGGTAGTTTAGTTTCCGAGAATGTATGCAACTGAACGTGCGTTGAAAAGATTTTAGAGGTTAAATATATACACAGATGCATGATTCGTTATTTGTGCAATGTTGTATATGATTCCTACAATCTTCAGCAGCCAGCGTGCTCTATGAGCCACAGCTAGAAGCAGAATACTACCCAACTATTTTTTTTCTCTCCAAATTGAGGGGGAAAAAAATACTGTAGCACATTTCAAATGTTCTCGCTGGACACCTCAACAATAAAGCTGTCACTGCTACTCTTTTTAATGGCATCTACCACCAGGGTTAATAATACTCAGGACTTGGATGTTGGTGTGGTAAAATATTTGAAAAATAAAACATGAAATTATCTTATTTTTAAAGAGAATTGCGTATTAATTACAAAAAATAAAAAGCACTAACTCTAATTTTTTTGCTAAAAAGAACTACAAATGTTATTTATTTATTTGATTTCACACTAACGTGAGATTAATTATAGTCATATAAATTAAATATAATACGATATTCACAGAAGTATATGGCAACAGTGAATTTGCAATGACAGTTTAAACCAGAAGAAAAGCAGATGACAAGTAGAAATTCATGAATTATTTATTAATTTAAACACATCTCCCTGATATTCTCTTGCTTGGAGCTTCATAAAAGAAAATTGAATTATATTGAAAGCATAATATTATACTTTGGTTTACATTATTCTAGTCATTTTTTGGATAGGTACGAAGGCGTTAGGTAAAGAATTACCATAATTTTTACAGGTATAATTTCACGCGCTAATATTTAACTATATAATATTTTGTTAGCTTAATGTCGAGTGTACATGTGATACTAGTTACATTTTTGTCACTTTCGGTTCCCGCCAGTGAGAGCTGTGGAAGTTAAGGCAACTTCAGTAAGTGGAAACGACATGCGACAAAAAAATATACTGCGCTAAAATTCTGCTTTCGTCGCAACGTTACAGGTCTATAGAGAGTTCGTTCTTCCCTACATTACAGTTCGAAGATTGTTTAAAGAGGGGAGATAAGACAGGTGGACCTATGCTCCAGTTTAACGGAAGAAAACATTTACACCGCTGCGTTATTATGAGAAAGATCTTCAAATAATACTCTCATAAATTCTGAAAACTTTCATTGGGTGCCCACACACGTTTCTAACTGAAAAGTTGCACATGAGACGTGTTTGTGCCCGGTGGGTTCCAAGACTGCAGATTCCCGATTAAGACGTTCGCTTACAGGTTTGCATGCAGGAATATGGGGACTTTCAGGTAATCACTAATGATGAAATTTGGCTATAACATTTCGATCCTGAGAGCAAATAGCAAAGCTCTGTGTGGTTGCTTTTACTGGGAAAAATTTGGTCATCTCATTTTTCGATACTCAAGGAATGGTTTACCAGCATGTCGTACCTGCATAAACAACAGTAGCTGGGTAATACTACAGAACTGTCCTGTAAACCTTTCAAGGCCGTATCACGATAAACGTCACCTTTTCGTGCAACAAGCTGGATGCTGCGTTACGATAATGCACGGCCTCACATCGCAAATTATGTTGCTGGATGTTTCTCAAAAATCAATGGGAAGTATGTCTTTCACCCTCCATATTGTGCAGATTTAGCCACGTCTGACTTTTTCCTTTTCCCCAAATTGAACAAACATATTCGTGGGTGGCATTTTCCATCATCAGAAGTGAAGATTGTGGGGGCGAAGATTATCATAAATATAAGAATAAGTAAAGGCATGTTGTCAAAAAAATTATAATTTTTATTGAACAAACCTCGTATATGAAAAAATACACATATAAACCATTAACCCCACCTAATCGGCACTGTAATATATTATTGTGAACACAGGAGATGGTCAAAGGTGAATGAGATTGTCTGCCAGGGTACTTTGACACATAGAGAAGATACGCTTTAAACCTATATACAGGTACCATGGTGTATATTTTAAGTATAATAATTACTGGGGGTGAGTTATTGTTTTATGTTTGTGTCCAAAACTTTTCTCCTTATAGTACTTGATAAGTTTAGTACAATGTTTTCAAAACCTTCGTTTCCCTCTAGCACACTTTTTAGCTTATTTGCCCCAATTTTTTTCAGTTTTCCTAATACTGATTTTATTTATTTCTTCTACTTAATGCATTAGAGCTATTCGTAGTTGGGTATAGCTGACTTTAAGGACCCGAAATGTATCTTGATATATGCTACTCGACCCAAAACATGAACAAAACGTTACCCGAAAATGTCCTAAAACTTTAATAAAACACCTGAAATCTGAAAATGTCACAAAAATGACCTAAAATTATAGATTTTAGAATTTTAGACAAATTTTATTCTCAGATGAAGCCACATTCTGCCTGAGTGGATTTGTCAACAGACCAATTGCAGATACTGGTCGGACGTAAATTCACAATGGGTGGAGGAGAACAAAAAAAATTAATGTTTGGGCTGGTATTGTTGCTGATTGGTCCTTTTTCTGTAGAGAAACGCTAAATGCTAATAGACAATTGGGATCACGTAGTACCGGCTATCGAACATTTGTTTCTACGCCAAGTCAACTATTGGTACCCAGGAATGACATATATTTCCAACAAGATGAAGCTCCAGCTCACTATGAACAGAAAGATGTCGGCAGCTAGACCAGGAATTTCCACAACGATGGATTGGTAGGAGGGGTCACATAGAGTGGCCAGCAAGGTCTCCAGATTTGTTGATTTTTGAGGCCATTTAAAGTCAGTAGTATATCGAGAAAGACCTAACAACTTACAAGATCTGGAATATCGAATAATGGAAACGGTGAAAGACTAGTTAAGTAATTTCTTGAATGGTTTCTTTGATCGACTGGTACATTGTCAAACAGCTGAGAGCTACCAGTTTGAACATAGAATTTAGACGCTGAGCTAACTATGTGTAGTTTTTGTTACTGAAGGATCATTTTATTTTTCTTTCTTGTTTTCTTGATTTGGCAACAAATTTGTGTAGAAGTATTCAGTGTGCGTACTTTTTGAAATGTTTTTTTAAGTATTATTTAAACATTTAAAAATAGGTAAGGTATTCTATTTACAGTAAAAGAGTTGGAGTTATTTCCGGTTTAACCGGAAGTGGAAAAAGTAGGTAATATAATTTTTTAGTTCTTAGTACAGGGCGGCTATCTACACGCCGAATTTCATGACACTGAACCACATTCGTAGATAGTGCGGAACTTTTAACTAAGCCTATATACGACTTTTAGACAATTCAATGCACTAACTAGATTCCGGAAGTCACACTACTTATTTTTATCTAAATGTAACGGCCTGCTCTCACAAAACATCGGGTTGAAGTTTAATCGAAATTACAGCTAGCATAGATATGACATACTCTGCAGCGTGGGCGTTTGTTACTTGCGTAGTTAAGCTTAATAAGTTAAGAATAGAATTACTGGTAACTCGCATCTTGTTTCCCTTACTGCGTGGTTTATATGCCTTCTTGTATACGTTGACATTTCAACGCGTAAAAGCTGCAGGAACTGCAATGGGTGTGGATGCAACTCCAATCGACATGGAATATTCAGCAGGCTGGAAATCTCATTTATAATCACAAAGCAAGAAAGAATGCTGTGGGACGACATGTGCAATCTTGTGCAGATCTGAAGACATTTTGCAAAGAGAGAACACTGCAAGAATTCAGACAAGATGATCTTATGGAGCGTGCGCAGATTGACAAGAGATTAGATCCAGTGGATAAAATGGTAAGCTATTCCTCAGCGATAATACCAAATGGAGATTGATATTGAGATTCAGTACATATAGCAATTTACCAGTCACTTATTGGATAATATGAAGTTAATTACTGCTTAAAGTATATTAGATTAAATGATAAAAAGAATAAAATTCAAGGAACACTCAAGACCTGAGTAAACAGTGTATAATAATGCGTTATCACTACACCACCAGGACCGACTAATCAGGTTCAGGTTTAAACACCTGTAATGTGTTCCAAAGGTACTTACAGTGATATCATGTCATAATTACTTTATGTCCCTAACTCCCGTTTTTCCTTCCTAAACGAAGCGTCAGAGAGCATACAAAATATGTTTTGTTGTGAGATGTATCTGTCCTCCAAATTTGTTGCAGAGATCCTGACACCCCCTTATAGATTACGTCAGCTGTGATATTGTCTGTACACGCAAGTGTCCCGTTCACTAGTCATAAACATAACCTTATAACTTAAAATATTTATTAAGTACCTCTGCGGTGTAATGGACAGTCTGTGACTTTTAAACCCAGAGACCTAGAGTTTGGTACACGGCGGGGCATGGAAATGTTTCTTCAGTCACCCTCCACTCTCCATTAATCCTGGAAAGTTTGCATACGACTGTGTTGCACTGTTTAAAAGCAAAGTAATAAAACTCAATAATATCCTAAACGGTTATTAACAAACTACCAATTCCAGCAATTGTTTCGGAAGCCAAAGTAGCCGATATAAACACAGAAGTTAAAAGCCGCTACAAAAATGAAAAAAATGTGGTAATTGCTTATTCAGTTTTACATAATGTTATAAGAGAAATTTTATTCTCAATTTGTAAATACAATAGCTTATGTAACCTGTCAATCAATAATGTGCAGAAAATTCTGGCCCAAAATCTTCAATTCTGTTTCATGTCCGCAAAGAATGTCATTTATCTTGGAAAAGTTGAAATAACTCACATTGAACAACACTCTTCCCAGTTTTGCAATAATGTTTCAGCTATTCTTCTCGCTTTAAATCGCTTTCAGTTTATTTCCCAATTTGTAGTGCGTTATTAAATAGAAGTCATGCAATTTCCAGAGAGATAATTCGAGGTTCGAATTCGGCACTTGATATTCTACTCAATTTTTACATTAAATATGCCAAATTTGCAGCCAAGATTGCTGAAATAATTCATACTGTACATTCTAAATAGAAAACAAATCAATAGGTAAAAAAATGAATTATATTTTCCAAATAATATAATGTGCAGGGCAGTTTTCTCTGTCAAGACGGAGCGGAGGGGGTAAGAAACCTGTTTCCTTCTAGCACCGCAACCTACACTTGATACTAATGCTTCCCAGTGTACTAAGATTCTTCATATATAAATAAAATACATCTTCAAACAGCACTAACTTCTTCATAAAACATAGTGCTATCTAACTGAGAAAACTCGAAATGCTCAGCAGTACTACAAAAAGTTGTTATGTGGTTTATCTGTGAATGAACTAACATTTATGCAGCTTCAATAATTCGCACTTGTTGCATTAATTCAGAGTACAGCAAAAGAGGCAAGGGCATTGCCGTGTTATGTGGTATTTATTGCAATTTTAAAAGCGGCTTAAACCAGAAATATTGTCTTGAGATGTTAGTTTGTGTACATTGCTTAGTTTATAGACGTTTTAACGGCATATTGTTTAATTAATTGATTGCTGTTTCTTGTAATGGTGGCCGTGGTATTCTTCATTTGTACTTATATTTCTTGTTTCATTTACTGTGTTTTCTTTTCCAGAAGCATTAATTCACTATCATTCTGGGTTTCGCTCCAATCAACAGGCCAAATTCAGTAGTTTTCACACAAAGATTACGGAAAACATATCTACAAAGTGTTTTAGAGTAAAAATAGGCTCCTCAAGAATAGAAACAAGTGGTATTGTTGCGCTGCAGGTGTTAACTCCGAAGTGTAACGGTTCCTTCGTTCCATTCCCACTGAAATATAATTATAATGTATATCCAATCATGATATTTCATGTATTGTAATTAGTAATAATACGAGATAATGCTAACGTGTGAGTTGAACGTCAACACATGAGAAAGCTCCGTGCTGTTTTGTTACAGAAGCTTAGAAAACCAACAAAAGGACCATAAAACCCTCTATTCAGAGAAAGTAACAGGGGGGTCGCTGTGAAAAGCCCCTTTCTGTTTTGAAAGGCTTTTTGTACCAAAATTAATAAATCTGAAGTCCTTTCAGGACCACCTCCTTGGTCTAGTGGTTAGCATTGCTGACTGCGGGGCCGGGAGGCCCTGAATCGATTCCCGGTACCAGCTTAGGAATTTTTATAAGTAAGGAATGTCTCGAACGGGGTCCACCCTACTCGTGAGGACAATTGGGAAGCTATCTGATGGAGAGATGGCCATCTTCGATCTAATATAGCGACCGGCGGGATACGGTGTGCTGATCACATACCCTCCGTGCAACACTGCTTTCTACTAATGATATCATGTGTTGCAGGTAGAAGACGCAGCGGTCGTCGCGGTAAGCCGAATGCCCACATGGGACTATGGAAAACCGCGCTATGAAAAAGAAGGACTTTCAAATCCATTAAGGCCCCTAAACTCGACAGCCTGATATTGTTAACTCTTTAAACTAGCCAATACCAACAAAATGTTTTAAACTTTAAAAAAAAAATAGCAAATGGAACGTGGTGCAGGTGAACTTGAACCAGCCAATGGAGAATTTATGTTAAAACTTTTAAAGATAGACACGAAGATTGCGCGTGCCTCTGTGACCTCGTGTGAAGTCGTTAAGCCAACGATTACTTGATTTGTATTTAATATACAAGGAGGCGATTACTTTGCTGAGGCACGCAATCTCAAGTTCTACACGCCGCGAGACGCATTTCCTCATTCAGTTAAACTGGACGTTACTGAGGCATGCAGTTACAATATTTACACTCAACAAGGCACACGTAGTTCGCAGTATTCATTATAAGTTCAATTTTTAATTTCTCGCGCCGCGGCACTCATCTGCAAGTTTCACAGGCGGCAAATAAGTTTGTATATGCGCAGCTAAGTCTATCGTAAGCAAAACACCAGAGAACGTGAAAGATTTTGGGACATAATAAAATACCAATATATATTATGTCGCATCGCATGCTTATTTACATTATAGAAATTCTCTCCCAATCCTGTACGAGTCAACAAAATAGCAGAATACACTCTGAGAAATGTCGTTGAACCGTGGGCAACAATTCCCGAATGAACCAATAATCAATCTATGAAACCACTTCAAAACTAGCATCACAACGTGAGGCCACACGACATCGACAACAGATCGCTTCAAGATTGGTGGTCAACCTGGGACACATAGCCGGAGCCGACTAAACAGTCTCATAATTTGGCTCTAATTGTTGAGACCACTAAACCGTTTCAAAATTTGAGGCCGTACTAAATTGCTTCAAAAGCTTCAAATGTCTTTATGTTAGGTCAACAGGACTGAAAAAACAGCAGCCTACTTTAACACTTACTTTATTCCCCTAAAACAGAATGTGGTTCACATGACATAGTACATAATAATAAAATTAGCAGCCAACACGCTATACGTCAGGTGAATGTCAACCAGCTCTTCAAGCGTGACACGATGAGCCACATCAAATCTTTCAAACAACAATACGGTATAGTTTAATACATAATTGAATATCAAATGCAGTAATCGATCATACAACTTACCTACTGTGTTCCCCAAATCGTCTTACCACGTCCACAAAGATCTGTGCACTACTGAGATACGATCTGCTTAAGACTGCGCCTCCAACGTTTACATTGGTTTACTTTGACTGGCTATGGACACACGTCGAATCGCAACGTAGATATCAACCACATACCTCCATACTGAAACTAAGATCATCCACTCCGACTCTCAAAATATTTAGTGCCAATTCAGCTAAATATTTTATATTTTATATTTTATTCCGGACGCTATATATTGCATTCTGAACTAATTAAATTCTCTATCAAATGATACCATCTCAAGCAATTTATTTTCTCTTTTTCAGCATATACACCAGAGGACTGCAATCACAGGATTTATGAAACAGATTCGCTTCGAGTCAAATCTTGCCATATGCTACTACAAAAAGTTGGTTTAAGAATACCATAGCTACAACATTTAAAATAAAATAAAATCTGCAATATTCCATCCCGGCACCTTGTGGCCTATACCGAGACCTATATTCCAAATTTTATTATTTATTAAAAATTAATTTTATCATACATAATACATTTTACAGACGCTAATCTATAAAAAATATGATATAAAAATAAACTAAATAGAACATATAATCAAACAATTCTTTAAGTAATTAAATAATTTACATGCTACTAGGAACCAGTAGTTACCATTAGCTGGTAACCAGCTAACTACAAGAACTAAATTGACCGTCGGAAACCGAACCGCCAGGATGCTGGTAACCAACATCTTTAACCTAATCTATCTAAGAGAATTAAATTCCTATTTTACTTTTAGTACCACATTCACTATTCACTTCTTAATTAAATAATTATTTCTCTTTAGGTGTTAATGTTTATGTGTTCTTAAACTTACAGTATTAATAAATGCTTTGAACTCTACCTACTTAACTCACTTAATACATTGAGCATTCACTTTAAGTATGTTTTTACTCTTGCTATTCTGTCACTAATGCTATTTCTATATATAATCCTTACTCGCTACTCTTGCTATTTGTTCACTATTTTCATTGTTTATATAACTGATCTTGGATTTATCACTCAACTTAACACACTCATCAAACACGTATACACTTTTACTATCACCTTTTAATTATCACAGTTTTCTTCTTCTTGTACCGCTTACCCCTGACTCCTTCACCCCGTGATCCTTACCTCCCCTCCAATATCATCTATCTCCTCCTTTTGTAGTGTGCTGTTTACTATAATAACCATCATGTCTACTCTCAGTCTTCTTCTTTATTAGTTGAATGGTTGAGTAGTTGCTGGTGATGTGTTAATGATATGTTTGTGATCGATTATCACTCCCTTCTTCTATCTTAACTCTTGTCTTCTTTCCTCTTCTCCTTCCCTCACTTTCTTTCTCTCTAATTGTTATACTGTTAGTTATTGTTTTGCAAACCATAGCTACAACATTTAAAATGAATATTAAAAAGAAGTTCGTGGGTTCAAACTCGGCCGGAGTAGATTTTTAGGGCATAAAAAGTCCTTTAAGTCATGGGTATCTTATCATGGATTTACGGCACGTTAAAGATCTCCATGCCTAAGAAAATAGGTATCTGGACAAAATTATCGCCATTTCACGCTCAAAGAAATACTTTAGTTCCTTTTCAGATGACATTTTTTTTTTAATAGTGTTTAACGCCCGTTTTTACTGCTGAGGCACAACAGGCGGTGGACACTGACGATGCATGAGATGAAATGATAAATTGGGAAAGGATTTTTTTTAAAGGAAGGAAACGCTCCAGACCTAAGTTTAGGGTGCCTCCCCGGCATTTGCCATTTATGAAGACTGAGGAAAACCTGGAAAAAAAACCTCATCCAGGGAGGACAGTCCTGCCGAGATTCGAACCCCAGGCCTCCCGCTCACGAGTCCGCGCCTTAACGACCTCGGCCATTCGTGGCGGTACAAGCTTCTAGAATATGTCTTTATCGCAGGGGGATTAGGACAGAATAAGACATTAAAGTGGTTAGTTGTAGGATGAAACTATTTATTTTGGATAATGTTACAGTTTTAGAAAACTGCGCTCTGTTGTTAGCTAGACAATACTACAGTTTATCAGGAACTTCTGGCGGACTTTTCGGAATTCTTTCTGACTAATCCGCTTATACTCTATAGATACTCATTTTTTAGGTTTTCATTATTCTCAGGCACAGGAGTATAAACAGCAACAGTCCAGGTTGCCAGACAATGATAGACAACAATATCACAATTAAGTGATAAGATAGTTTACACGAATGCACCATGGTTCTTTCCTTTCCACTAAATATCCGCTCTCCCATTTCATTCCATTGGTTCTGCTACAGTCAAAAGTGCCAGGTGAGGTGGGCTGGTGCTGTGTGCGGTGTGCGGTGTAACGGTGATATTCTCTTTGGAAAGGTTTCTGTCCCGGCGTCTGGTATGGAAACACCTTCTGAGGGGAGGGGAGTGCTTTCTATCTGAAAATAATGTTAGGGACCTCGTCTACGTCAGTATCTCACTGCTCATGAATCCTGGCAGCCCTGTGTCCCCCTCACCTATTCCCTTCCTCCCAGAGATGCTTCCACTGCTAGGTTGCAACAAACGGCCAGCCCTTGAGAACTGCTAGAATAACTAAAAGTCTTCCATTCCTAACATTCAAAATTTTAAACTGAACTGGCTGGAATTAGGAGGTGAAATAAAAACATAATCAATGACTTTAAACTTTTCCTTCAATATCTAAATAAATGAGTCAGCCTTTGGTTAAAATTACATTTATTTTAAACAGGTATTTATTGAGACTGATGTTCTAAAATGAAAGTCCTATATGTAGCAGATTTAAGTGTGTACTACATTGCAGACATTGTCGCCAAATAAATTTAAGAGATATCCAGTTAATTTCATGAGTGTTTGAAGGTTTTTATATTTATTTATAATACATTTCTAAGATTTAATCCTTTTAAACTCGCAATAAGTTCTACATGGCGTATTTTTAATATTTGCCTAGGTGTTCTTAACCTTTTATTGAGACTAAAGAGAGACCATACATTATAAACATCTGCACTTCGCTCCTAATTACTTGACATAGATTAATACTGCTAATGAAGACCTGCTTTTTTTTTTTTAACTTAAAACGATTGTAATTTCTGTATGCGTTAGCTGATAAACGGAAGTCTTACATAATATTCTTTAGGTAGCAAAGTTAGCTGTTGGTAGGTTAGATATGTCATTTTATGCTGAATTTTTACTATAAAGCAGATACCAAAACAAATATGATTAAAACTACCTTTACTTATTGAAATTTCTAGTGAATGTAATATGAAAAATTATATATATATATATATATATATATATATATATATATATATTACAAAAATTTAAATTGTGTAGTTTATTTTTTTATCTTGTAAATAATTGGCGCCGTAGCAAACCCTAGAGGAAAACATTTCCTTCCATGCTTTTTCTTTCTAAATATTTGAGTTTGAGAATACGTTTTTATTTTGTATTACTGCCTCTTCTTTTGTATCATATCAAGAAATGCTTTCTTCTCTTCGTCTGTATGCCCCCTCCCTTTATATGGATGTTCGTAATCAGAATAAAATAAACAAGGGAGTGCACGCATGCGCAGAAGCAAGTTTCAGTAAGTTTTATAAGTTTAGTCTATGGTTTAATTTTTATCCTGGGCTATTTATTATCTATGCATATCGTAATTTCAATCCGAATTAAATTGAAATTAATTTAGTGGTTTATCGTAAAAAAGAATATTTAGTATTTTTTCAGGTGTAAATTGCCTAGCTTTAAATATGGCAATATGGGTGTTACTAAAGTACATTTTGGTGACCCCTGATGAAGACGATAACTTCTGATTAAGCCATAATCCGTTTGTCAGAGTGAAAATACAGCGGCGCTGGTTTTCCAGCCATGTCTAGTCTCAGGTAATAAATACCAAAGGAAACATAAAGCAAGGAAATTGGAATGCCAGGTTGTCGCCTGCAGCACCGCGGCGGAACCGTGCAAATCTGACAGACAGCATGACGAGTAGTTAACAATATTCGCTTCCTCTTTAAGAAAACAAGGGGAATTTCCTGCGGCAGTCACAAAACTTGGAAAATCCCCTGCTTGCAAGACCCCACAAGCTGTCACCTCTGGAACTTTCACATTCCTCAGTGTTTAATAAGGACAGTTGTAAACTGATAAAATGTACCCATTATCACAGGCAGGAGATGTTCCAGTTTGTGTAACCTTATTCCTCTTGGGTATTGATTGAACAATAGAAATGTGCCTAAATACCTAAGGAAGGCTTTCTCGCTTAATCACAGAACGCTTCCGCATCAAACGTTGAAAATTTGGCTTTATTTTGCACACTTGATATATACGTCTGAAAGGTTCGCGGCCTCAACCATAGATGGCCATGGGGGAAAAATAATATCGCACAATGATATGACAATTTAACGACAAAAGAAATGAGTATCAAATTTACAAAAGTCCGTCACACAGGAGCTGCTTAAACTTAGCGAGTTCTTTACCAAGTTGAATAACTTTAAATAAAAATGAATATAACATGAAAATTAGGCCTTATTAATTAATGAAATGAAATAAATTTGTCGTATATGGGGAATAAAATTAGAATTCTTGCAATCTACAAATATTACAAAAGAGAAACCACAAAATTATTATTATTATTATTATTATTATTATTATTATTATTATTATTATTATTATTATTATTGAGGTTAAACCACAAAAATTAATCGTATACTGTAAATACTATACTATAGATACCACTGATAGACAAAGCTATACTGTGTGAGTATTTTTAAACGTTTTTAAATGTAGCTATGATTATGAACTGAGCCCTTGATATCACCTTTACATTCACTTTACTAGAGCGAATTAGCGGAAAGTTTCGAGTACATTGCGTATTTAAGATGATGTTCATATGTTTCAATAAAACAAAAACATGTTACTGTTCAGAAACAATTACAGTGTACAAAGCAAATTTTTTCGCAATCGACAGTAAACAATCGAAAGTTAAATCGATCTTCTTTGACTTTGAAATTTAATTTAAATTGTAGTGAAAACATGTAACGCAAATGTTTTCTGAAGGTTATTACAGAGCGCTCTTGCATACAAATATAATTCTCAAGTACATGTTTCACGTTTGCTATCTTCACGACGATGCTTTTGTTAATATAAATAGATATATAACAGGAGGTTTAATGGAGTTTAAACGACCTCCTTGCTGGATAGCTTAACACGAAATTTAACATTTAACATTTAACATTGGTATAAAATATAATCGTTGTTAATTTCAATGTTAAAACAGTCTAACAGCTAATTAACTTTTAACATCTGTTGAAACCGCCTTAAGTATAAGAATTTACCTCATTAAACAATTTTAATAATTTCATATACTAGACATAGCAAAGCACTTGCAACCGTCACGTCGCACAACGATTCGCCGCCAATATGACGTCATAATGAAAGAGCATTTATTGAATCAGGAATTAATCATAGCGGTAACCATGGTCTAACACAGTTTGAGGTTTAAACGGAAGCATCAAACATTTGATTAAATATTATTTGAGTTTTTAGATCGTGGCAACCGCTGCATATCACAATAGTTATTTGGGTCGTGCAGGACATAAAATAATCCTATGTGTGTTAGGCAGTTTAGAACTTCCTAAAACCGTAGAACAAAATGCGCAAGATGGACTCTAAACGAACCTTACAATCTTTTGTGTATACAAGAGTGCAAGTGGATATTAATGCAAAAGGAACACTTGATTTGCTCTGTGCTGTCAACCTCCTGCATTCCTTCAATCCACATGCCAGCAAGTTTGTGTCATGCCTGAAGTAACTCTAGGCTTTAGTAAACAATGTTAGCGAAATTGATGCTAAAAATAGGCACTTAAATAAGCGAAACACCTTAATAAGCATGCCCAATAGGCACTATTATTACTATTGCTGTTGACGTCATCTTAGCTGCATATCCCAAGATAGTGCAGTTATAAACAGTGTTTTCAGACGCAGTCACTACGATTGAAAAACAGCTGCTCTATTCCTGAGAAAAGAGTTTTCTAGAGCCATGCGCTATACTTTTTTCACCTTTAAAAACAGAGAAATACACAAAAAAGTTTATATCACTAATAATAGTTTCTTGAACTCCTTAAAAATATATCATTTCATTTCATGTATCATCAGTGTCCACCGCCTGTGGTGTCTCTGTAGCAAAAACGGGCGTTAAACACTATTTAAAAAAAAACCTTCCAGGCCTAAGTTTAGGGTATCTCCCCGACATTTACGAGGACTGAGGAAAACCTGGAAAAACCTCAGTCAGGGAGGACGATCCTGGCGGGATTCGAACCCCAGACCTCCCGCTCACGAGTTCGCGCCTTAACGACCTCGGCCGCCCGTGGCGGTAATGACTGTTGATGATACATGATAACAGCACAAATTAGTCACACTGCTGCCGAGGACAGCGAATATGTAATTAACCTTCATGGGCTGGATAGTAGTACCGCCACCAAGGTATATGCGTGCCAAATTTCATTGAATTATATCCCTTATTTTGGAAATTGTAAGCAAAAAATCAGGGACCGAGAGTGAGTGAAACACTAATACTTAGTTCAATAGTATATGAAGAGTGTATGGGTAAAACTGTGTTGCATCAACTTTGTTCAATGCGGTATCCATGGATGCTGTGGCATTTGTTATACTCGCTGATTTTTCTTTAGCGGCATCGCTGCTTACCCCCAATTGACCAAACTCTACATTTGTCGTTCTCGTTTTGAGAACCGGCCGGAGAGGTCTGTAAAACTGAACTCCAAGAACTTGTGGAAGTGTAACAATGTATTAAGTATTCATTAGGCGCGTAATAAAGTGTTGTTATTCTAATATGACTCAATTCATGTATTCTACTCCCCAAAGTATATTTGTTTATGGTTCGTACGTGTGTACAGAATCAGCTCGTGATATTTGTTTTAATAGTTATTCCTGATATTCGACTTCCAAATCGAAGTTGGATTCACTGATTGATAAAAATTGCACACGTTGGCATCATCTAATCAATATATGCTGTTTTCCTGGTAGACACTTCTCCAAGATTGAACAAGATAAGAAAATTTTGAAGTTACAGCGATTAAAAGTATAATGAATGCTTTTTTAGAAAGATACTTCACAAAGAAGTAGCTCCTGGCATGGTTGTCATAATTTTGTAAGTGCCGGCGTAAGTAATTTTCACTACCTAGTTTTCCTTTTGACTTATTTCCTGACAGCTTGAGTCAGTTTTCAGCGTTTTTAGCTCTGAGATATAGAATGTTGATAAAATACCTGCTGCCTTTTCTTTTCAACGCCCTGTATCCGCGTTTTGGTTCGACAGCTATGAGCTGAAAATACGCCGTCAAGCAACTCAAACTGCTAATTAATCCATGCCAGAAGTGGTTTATGGTCTGCTGCTTCCCCTGACCTAGCAGTTTGCGATTTCTATCTCTGGGGAACACTAAAAATAAAATTATGTAGCTAATGTTCATATCCTGAAGGAACTTACAGAAAGCCTTCGAGCAGATATTTAGGTACATCAGTACAGAGGAAGTGATAAGTGTTGGTTTCATAAGAAAATGTGGATTATGTGTCACAGAAAATGGACATTAACACCTTTGTCGGAGTTCTTCCACACAAATACAGCATACCTTATGTGGAGCCCATGGTTTGTCCTAATCAACACGCCTATCCGCCTGTGCTGCCTCAGTAGTTTTTTTGTGTGTGTGTGTTTAACGCCCGTTTTTACTACTGAGGCACCACAGGCGATGGACACTGATGATACATGAGATGAAATAATATATTGGGAAAGGATTTATTTTTAAGGAAAGAAACGTTCCAGGCCTAAGTTTAGGGTACCTCCCCGGCATTTGCCATTTATGAGGACTGAGGAAACCCTGGAAAAAACCTCAGTCAGTGAGGACGGTCCTGGCGGGATTCGAACCCCAGACCTCTCGCTCACGAGTCCGCGCCTTAACGACCTCGGCCACCCGTGGCGGTACCTTAGCAGTAAACCCCTCCCGCCAAAAAACACGTTTTATCTGAAAATATGCATATTACACTTTCTGTACAAAGGCAATAAACTTTACAACAAAGTCTCCACAAATCAGAAGTTATCAGACGAACTACGACACCCCTCAATTATCTTGTATTAACAAATAAATAGTTGCACAATTATGTAGTGGAAAAGTAATATTTGGATGAATTTGGAATGTACATAGAAATAAACTCAATAAACTAAAGAAAACACTTACTACCAATATAGAAAAACTGAACTTCCTGCAAATTTAGAAACCTACACTAGAAGAACAACCACCTCACACAGAGTTATAACTGAGCTGAAAAGGAAAAGGCAGCATTAATGCAATTGTGACCGTAAAACAACAATGCATCTTATATAATTAGACTTCTTTCATTGTTGCGCAAAAAAAAAAAAAAAAAACCGAAGATTGAGAGATGCCAGTATTATATCAGAAAAAGTTATTGGTTCTGTAGATATAAAAATTAAAATAAATTTGTGGGAAAATGGTGGGTGATGGGAGTTTTTATTTATTTATTATTTTTTTTCTGGAAACAGCACAGATAAATCTGTAAACTCTCCAAACAATTTTTGCATTGCAGAGTTGTGTCATCAGTTCATTGCCCTACAAATGCAATATCCATAGATCGCGCGGCGTTTGTTAAATCATTTCCAAACGCCCGTCGTAAATGATGGTACATTACTCTTAATTTTAATTTCTGTATGAGAGGGATGATATGAAATATCAGGCTTAATGGGAGGAATTTGTATTCTGATTTGGTTTTGATTCTCTGTTTTCTATACTTGTATTTCAGATAAATAAGTGTAGATAATGGATTTTTACACAAGCAATTTGTTACGAATGGCATCAATACTTTGATAGTCAGGGAAATTTGGGGCGGGCGAGCCTTAGTCTACACATTTCGCCGCTGAAAGATGCGGCTATTGCTGAAAAAATATGCCGATACACATGAGTGTTCTGTTTGGTGTGTTTTCGGCTTACTTATTTGAAAGCTCTTTTCGGAAGAAATAGTCGTCTTTCATTTCATTCTGATCTACTTTACTTCAGTAAATCGACAAAGTACTATAATGATTCGTAGATCCCTGAGAGGTCAGTCGATCACAATTTCAAAAATCGCAAAGTTAAGTAATGACATGTATTAAAGAAACGCCCAACTATAGCTACTTCTTATTGTAAATGTTGGCGTTAAAACGAAGACTGGCTGTAGGAAATGGAAACGCATATTGAGAGAAAGAGAGAAAAGAAAACAAGCAATACTTTCCCTCACTATTAAATCTTCAGTATTTTCTAAACCGAAGATGAAGGAAGCTGGGCAAAAACAGAGAGGTGTGACAACAAACAGCACTTGCCGCTTGTGCATGTCGAGATGTTATCTTTAACAAGGTCGATCTTGCAGATTACAGCTGTTAGCCGATATGCCACATCTTGTAAGCCATTAACAAACCATTAGTCAGAGTGTTGTACACAGGTGTCCAAATGCAGAGGGAATTTCTTGTTCTTTATCTACACATTAAGGAAGGCTCGTCATCGTCCAATGTCTTGAAACTGGCACTCAGTTCTTGAACCAAAGCTTGTTTGTTGTTTGTTTTACATCCTAGCACATTGTCATTATTTACTGCCTTTCAGGCACTAGTTCTGGGTTCATGTACCTGAGTGTTTCTGGTAATTTTAAAGAGATCATGAAATGAACTCTCAATTAAATATTAAAAAAATATTAATAGTAATTTGATTAGTTTATTTATTCTTTATTGTTAATTTAACTTTACTTTCATTGCCTTAGATATTTAATTTTCGGGATTCTTTTAAGTAAAAGGCTATAGCTCATCAATTCTGCCCATTTCTTTTCGAAGTACTCTTCCGCACTCTCCATTCACCAGGCAACAACTTCCACACATCCTACAAATTGGCCCTGAGTTCTTCCTTAACAGCTGGAAATAGAAAATGTCAGATCTGGACTGTATGGTAGATGTTTCATTAGCGTCACTCTCGAGTCTTGTAAAATTCCATTGTTTTCAAAGTGGTGTGCACAGAGACATTGTCGTGATGAAGTAACAATTATCGCCACCTAGGCTTCGGTTTTCTTTCTGTTAGTTTTCTGAGGACACTTGGAGGCCAACGATGGTGTACTATTGGCAGTGACTGTTTTCTTGATTCTGGAGTTATATGGTTACAATATGGTCATTTTCTGAGAAGAAATTGGCAACCATCTTTCTAGCTACACTTTGACATCTTCTCTTATCTACGAGAAGAAGTTATCGTGGACATGTCGGTAGCTGCCGCTTTCGAAATGACCAATTATTTCCTAGTACCATCCATTTTTGTTGCCTTTTGTTCTTTGTGAGGTTATGGGATAGATATTTGTGCAAGACCAATCTACAGACTTCTGCAAGCGTGATGGACGCATAGCCTAATGGTCCGTGGGTTGAAACCACGCTCTGCTACCAAAATAACTGCTGCAATATGTCTTTCCTTCTTTGATGTAACTAAAAAGCTTATACGGCCGCTCACGCGGATGCCTGCGCATGCGTTTAAGTTTTGAAACGAAGCTAACGAATTACTGGGAAATAGTAGTTTCAATTTGCTGTAGAACAGAGTAGCAGTTTTATATCTGTAATTGTCTGTTTTCAGTTTTTCCTCTCTTCTTACTCGATACATGCAATCCAGTAGTTTTGAAGAAGCGGTTGATAGAACATTATTAATGTTTTTATAAATATGAGAATGCGATTATGTAAAAATAAATCATTGAAATTTTCATAGTGAGTGGTTTCAGTTCAATGTTCGATCGACATTATAGGAGACCGACGAGGACTAGTGAACGGGAGGTCTTAGGTTTGACTGTCCCCCCTGACTGGGTATTTTTTCTAGGTTTTCCTCTATTCTAATAAGTGGCAAATGAGGGGAGGTATCCTAAACTTAGGCCTGGGAGCTTACTTTCTTACAAAAAGCTATTTCCTAATTTATCATTTCAAATCACTTATCATTAATGTCCACCGACTACGGTGTCTCAGTTGTAAAAATTGGGGTTAAAAAGTATTATTAAAAACACGTTGTAATAGGGGAATATAGCCTTACCATATGTGAAATATTCTATATCATAGTCAAACAACACAGAGTGATTTGTTAATTTATTTATTTACTTATTTATTTATGGCAAATTGACTTGCTTATGTTAGTTGTTTTAATTAATTTATTTATGTTAATTTTTATTTTAAAGATGATTTAAAAGTTGTTAAGATTTAGGTGTATTTCTGTTTGTTACTTAGAAGAACATTAGCCTACTTTAACTTAAAGTCTTCGTGAAGATAATAAGTACTACAGCAATAAAATGTTAAAAGAACACTTTCAAAAGTGAAAAAGAGATATACTTCGGATACTATTGAAGGGAGGAATCACTATTCCCTGCTCTAAGATCGAACCAGATGGTCCCAGCGGCTGAATGAGGTACAGAGTAAGTTGGAATATAGTGGTTCGAATCCCAAAATATGCATGCAATACGTTTATGTTTGTTCACTGATTCATCACATACCAGGGTAGGTCCATAAGTTTCCGGTCTAATCATTTTCTAGGTATGATAAAGACAAAAACTATATTTCATTTTTCAGTATAGTTACCTTATATTGCAATTATACTTCTAACATCTTTGAATTAACATTTCAATCCCCCCCCCCAAATAGTCAGAAGTCTTGTATGCAAAATGGGCATAAATAGCATCCATCACTTCGTCACACTTTAATTTCCTTCCTCGAAGATCCTTCTGGAGTTTTGAGGAAAGGAAATAGTCACTGGGAGTTACATCTGGGCTATAGGGTGGATGGTCGATGTCCTTGAAGCCACATTTCTTCACAGCTTTCTTTGCAACAAGAACACAGGCGCGTTGTTGTAAAGAAGACGCACACCACCATTCAGCTTTCCTCGCCATTTCTCTTTGATGGAAGCACGTACTCTGTGCAGTAGGCCAGCATATTATTCCCCATTTACTGTGGTGTTCCTCTCCTTGAAGTCAATGAAAAGATTCCTTCACAAAAGGAAATGATTGCGTTCATGAACTTGGTTGACAGAGTGGTCTAGGTCTTTAGAGGCGGTGCTTCCCCAGGTTTACGTCACTCCATTGATTCTCTTTTGGACAAGGGATCATAGTAGAGGACCATAGTTTCATCCCCTGTAACAATAGTTTGCAGAACTTCTCTCTCGTTGCCAAGGCAAAGTTCCAAAAATGCCTGACAACGGATGACTCGTTGCTGCTGTTGGACTGAGGAAAAAAATCTAGGCACCCATCTTGCACTAAACTTATTCATGTTTAAATGTTCACGAATAATTCGATGGACAGTTGTTTTAGAAATACCCAACCTTGTTGCTATTTCTGTAACTTTGAGCCGCCAGTCATCCATTTCTCCTTCCACAAAGCGATGTTTTCAGGAGTAAGCATCTCCAAGGGCCGACCTGTACGCTCTTCGTTTTCAATGCTTTCTGGATTCATTCGAAAAAGTTTGGTCCATTCTTTTACGGTAGAATATGAGGGGGACGGTTCCCCATATACACTGTCCAATCCCTATTAAATTTCATTTGGAGTAAGTCCTTCTTTTGTGAAGAACTTAATAACAGCTCGAAACTGAATTTTGAACATGTCACAATCTTCTACACATTAGTCATTATGCAACTATGTCTGAACAACGGAACACAGCGAAGCGGAAGTTGCAGCTGCAATTATGTACTTAACAGATATGGTATGACACCAGATAAGGCTTTTGCGAAGGTGATAATCCTTATCGGCTAGACCGGAAACTTATGGATCTACCCTCTTGAGATATTAGATTTCCCGATTGCGTAACAAAATAAATGAACGAAATGGTTACAATACCTTTCCACTGTGCTTAGAGCTATAGCCTTAAAAAGGGCCATGTGTGTTTGGTATTTCAGCACAGCATATTCTTAACTGTATCCTGACAAAGCAATGCCGACAATTCACAGAGCCAAGTGACCAACGTGAGATAAATGCAACCTGTTATTTAAGGAGTGCCAACCTGTTCTACGTACTAGTGGCCTCTCTGAAAAGGATAATTCATTGGCAATTGCTAAATTATTTTCCATTTGAACACACTAAAAGTAATTCTTCTTAATATTCAAATATACTAATTATTTTTTTCTAGTTTTCCTAAAGTGGAATAATTTACATTTAAACGTATTCAACACATTACAAATTGTGTAGATTATTATGAGTTGATTGTTTGCACAGTTAGCCATTTTTTTTCCCCTGGTTTTGCTTAAACTTAACCTAACATTTTACCCTCAAAGTAATTGGAAAATCATTAGCGCTTCTTCAAAAGTTTCGGAATCTCGTGGGATATGGGCAGCTAATGAAACTGAAGCTGTCTTCTGGTGTTACTGGTTGGTGTTCTAGCGGCAACGCTGGGATCTTGCATTCGGGAAGTCTCGCATTTCACATCATGTCATTAGATGATTCTGTTACAAGTTCGGATGTGCCAGGGTGAAATGTGATGGTGGCTTGCCCTTTGCGAAAGTTTCTGCCCCAGCGTCTGGAACATAAACGGCACATTCGCGGAATTGGAGGAACTCCGGAAAAGGGCTTCACAGGCATATGGAAACATGTTTAGGGACTCCATGTGCGACCGACCGCGCAGTCACTGCCCGTGAATCCTGGCAGCTCTCACCTCAACCCTTCCTCCCGGAGGCGCCCCCATTGGGGTGTGGGCACAGGACAAGACTCAAGTCCCGAAAGTATCTTCCTCCGCCCCAAATTATCCATCGGACCTGTTCATTAAAAAATTAGGAGGTTATAAAGAAACTGACAAAACACGAACTGTGTTCTAACGCGCGGAGGTCCGAGTACATATGGAACCTTGCATTCACGAGTTGTGTTCAGTGTGGTTCATGACTTATTCACCACACAGGAAATTGGTTACCAGCTTGGGGTCACGGAATATTTGTACTTGTATTCCAATGCATATACCATCACTACAGCTGTTCTGACTTCTTGCGCGATATGCCGGGTTATGTGCAGTGAACAAGAAATCATTTTATGTGTGATTTGTTTTATTTACGGACGCTCTTCAGCATCGCAGTTCATCAGCGTCCCGTTCAATTCACGGCGTGAAACGGCCTACAAATTTTGCTCAGAGGTCTCTTCTTTCAGGTCTCAGGTTCTTTTACCTGCCGTAAATGTACGACACAGGATCCACGGATTTACTTCCCTTCGGAAGGAAGCCATACGATTTTTACCCCCGAAAAAATGCATCGACCCTGGTCGGTATTGAACGGAAGATCTTTGTTTTACGAGGCAAGTATGGTTACCACTGGACCACGAGGACCGACATTGTGATATTGACAAATGCGAATTCTGTAGGAAGTTGTTGGTTTACGTAACCCCAAAGCATTTAACTGTTTAATTTCGTACCAGTGCTTAATGCATAAAACGTCTGTTCAATAAAGAATGCCCTTTTCTTTATTTATTCTCATAATTTTTATGATTTTTCTCAAATTAGCCCTCATAGGATGCAATCTCTTTCAGCGTTTCCAAGAGCCTTCAAAGACATACTGAGAAAGGAAAAAGACACACGGGGCTAAACCTGGACACGCTTCACTTTGGTTTTTATGAGACTCAATAACATTTTTAATTTATTATTATTATTATTATTATTATTATTATTATTATTATTATTATTATTATTATTATTATTATTATTGTTGTTATTATTATTGTTATTATTGTTATTATTATTATTATTGTTATTATTGTTATTATTATTATTGTTGTTGTTATTATTATTGTTATTATTGTTATTATTATTATTATTGTTATTATTGTTATTATTATTGTTGTTGTTATTATTATAGTTATTATTGTTATTATTATTATTGTTATTATTGTTATTATTGTTATTATTGTTATTATTGTTATTATTATTATTATTATTGTTATTATTGTTATTATTATTGTTGTTGTTATTATTATTGTTATTATTATTATTATTATTGTTATTATTGTTATTATTATTATTGTTGTTGTTATTATTATAGTTATTATTGTTATTATTATTATTGTTATTATTGTTATTATTGTTATTATTGTTATTATTATTATTGTTATTATTATTGTTATTATTATTATTGTTATTATTGTTATTATTATTATTGTTATTATTGTTATTATTATTGTTATTATTATTGTTATTATTATTGTTATTATTATTATTATTGTTGTTGTTATTATTATTGTTATTATTGTTATTATTATTATTGTTATTATTGTTATTATTATTGTTATTATTATTATTATTGTTATTATTGTTATTATTGTTATTATTGTTATTATTATTATTGTTATTATTGTTATTATTATTATTGTTATTATTGTTATTATTATTATTGTTATTATTATTGTTATTATTATTGTTATTATTATTATTATTATTATTATTATTATTATTATTGTTGTTGTTATTATTATTGTTATTATTGTTATTATTATTATTATTATTATTATTATTATTATTATTATTATTATTATTATTATTATTATTATTATTATTATTGTTATTATTGTTATTATTATTATTATTGTTATTATTATTATTGTTATTATTATTGTTATTATTGTTATTATTATTATTATTATTATTATTATTATTATTATTATTATTATTATTATTATTATTATTATTGCGATGAACGGCCCGCCATTATCAAGGTGCAGCATCCAATTTGTTGCAAGGAAATGTGACCTGAGTTTTCGGGACATCTCTATGGCATTGTCCAGTTACAGTTGTGTGTGCAGGTTCGACATGCTGGTAAGCCATTCCTCGATTAATGAAAAAGGAGATGACCATAACTTTCCCAGCAGAAGCAACTACCTTTGCTTTGCTTTTATGATGGAGATGTCCACACGGAGCCTTACTATTTGCTCTCAGGAAAGAAATGTTGTAGCCATGATAATTATCTTTGAAAGAAACTTGGCATCGTCCTGTAACTTCATCTCCAACTGCGTGCATACCTAACGTTCTTTTGTTCAGGAATCAGCAGTCTTGGAATTCAACGTGCACAAACTTCTATCAACTTGTGAGTGACACAGTGAAAGGTTCATAGTCTATGAAAGTGTTGATTTTATTCGATGATCTTCTCTCACAGTGACGCAGCTGTGTTAATGTTTTCTCCCGTTAGAACACAAACTTTAGTCCGGGTTCCACCTTTCTGTGAAATCGATTGCTTCCCCATCTTTAAACATTTACAACATCTTCGAGCTATGCGATAGGTAACACCAAACTCTCACCGCCAAGGTGGCCGAGGTCGTTAAGGCGCGGACTCGTGAACGGGAAGTCTGGGGTTCGAATCCCGCCAGGACGGTCCAACCTGACTCAGGTTTTTTCCAGGTTTTCCTCAGTCCTCATAAATGGCAAATGTCGGGGAGGTATCCCAAAGTTAGGATTGGAATATTTCCTTCCTTAAAAAATGCTTTCCCAATATATCATTTCGCCCCATGTATCATCAGTGTTCACCGTTTGTGGTGCCTCAGTAGTAAAAACGGGCATTAAATACTACTCAAAAAAAAAAAAAAAAACAGACTTTCCATAGGCTTCCTGTTATGTTGCATAGACCTCAGCTGAAGATTTGTTGAGACGAAGCAAAATTTTGTTGTGATCGAAATTGAACATTTCTCAACTTGCAAACTTCTCACAGGCAGACAGGAGGTGAAAACAATTATTGCGTATACATTACGTCTTAGGCTAACAATATGTTATAAAGTTAAATTTATTATGTCTGTAAAAGAATCATTATCTGTCCTTATAGAATAACCATCGGATTTCAGTTTATTGCAGTATTAAAGAAACACACACACACACACACACTAGCAAAGTCAAACGTGAGCAATTGAAAAGTACAAGAAGAAGAATAAATAATTGCTATGAATCTAAGGTAATAACCAATGTTTTTGAGTCGGTCCTGGTGGTGTAGTGGTAGCCGTACTTGCCTGCTAATAAGAAGATCGCGGAATCAAACTCCGGCCAGGATCGATGAATTTTTTTGGGGGCGTAAAAATCGTAAGAAGTAAAGCCGTGGGTCCCGTGTTGCACATTTACGGCACGAAAAAGAACTTCAAGCCTGAAAAAAGAGGCCTCTGAGCAAAATTTGAGGGCCGTTTCACGCCCTTATTTGAATTGGATGCTAATGATCTGACATGTTAAAGAGCGTCCATAAATAAACCAAATAAAAAAAAATCTTCTTGCGAGCCGTTGTTTTTAAATTTTACTCATAATTGTATAATAACTAAGTTTTAGTTTTAGCATTTTTAACCACTGTTTAAATAGTTCTGCTCTTTATATTTTATCAGTGTATTCTGGGCAAAGCTACACTTCCTGGCACAACATATTTTTAACCATAGCAGCAGTACTTCTCGACAGTCCTAACTCTGTTCAAAATTTGTAAGGAGCGTGCTAGTTAGTACCTGTACTTGAGCCCTTGGAACGAATGTTTTATTATGGTATGCTATGTTAAATATAAATGTCGTCTATATAGCATTAATATCGCAT
>CM060836.1:94170000-94297500 GCA_030762175.1 Metallyticus violacea
GAACATATCTACTTTGACACCGTCGACGCATATCAAACGGAGGAGGTTGTTGTTGATTTTGTTTTTTGACGCTCTTTAACATCTCAGGTCATCAGCGTCCCATTCAATTCAGGGCTTGAAACGGCCTACAAATTTTGCTCAGATGTCTCTTTTTTTCAGGCTTGAGGTTCTTTTACGTGCCGTAAATGTACTACACGGGACCCACGGCTTTACTTCCTTTCCGAAGGAAGCCATACTTAGGATTTTTACGTCCGAAAAATCTATCGATCCTGCCCGGGTTCGAACCGGTTTAGAAGGCAAGTATGGTTACCACTACACCAGCAGGACCGACTGATCTAGTAGGGTAGTGTTATACGAGCCTTTGTGTTTGAACTCTGACCTGGCTTATTCAGTTTCATTTTGGTGTTTGAGGAGTAGTTTTTACAGTAGTCTTTCTTTAATGTGTTTAACGAAAGCAACCACAGTGGCAATATATTGCAGAATTTCAGGATATTTTTAATTTTTCACCAAATTTTAAGTGACACAGTGTTAATACTAATTTGGTTTTCCTTTGCAATACAATTGAGAAACTTGAAACGAGAGGAATTCTTCTGTCATAAGTAGGGCAGCATGTTCGTACACAACTGGTTTATAATTTTTTTTAAAAAAAAATAGTGCATTTCACACTATGTAAATTTTCTAATGTTTTGGACATTTCTATAAATGCGAGCGACATGCCCCGATAGACTGACGTAACAAGAAGCGTTCTTATTCCCAGTATGTCAATGATTCGCAATAATCGTCAGTCATTTTAGATGTATAACTTAAAGACAATTCTTTAGCAGTGGGGTGAGGGGGACATTGAATAAAATTTATTGATGAATACTGCATACTGTTTATATTGACATAAAATAATGCCTACTTAATTAAATATTTTAAGAATTTTAGCACAATAAAAGTAATATTTTCAGATATTTAGAACCTAAAAATCGGAACCCTACTTATTTAAATATTTTAATTTTTAGGAAAGTGTTAGAGAAGCAAAGTTACTGGAAACATACAAGGAATGAGGTTTACGAAACATGTTAGTCTGTCATTGTAGCAACAGTAACTGGTTGAATGTGTTATGGTATATATGTTTTACGCTTTTATCAATTTGAAAACTAAATTAATATTATGAACTGAATAGCGTAATTTAACACATTTTGCCTCGGTATATTTGAGGGTAGTTTTAAAATTGCAAGGATTAATAATGTCAGCAGTTTTTCCGGAAACCTATTCGGATATTCAGTTCCATTACCTTGGGGTTTAAGATTAATGCACTGGGTTGGCGAATTATCTATGAAGCAAGTGCGGTGGGGAGTTGTTGCGGAGTGTACCGACCCGACCAGCAGGCAACAATTCGCAACACCACATGCTAGTAGATGCTAGTTCACAACTTTCTGGTATCTGCATAGGAAATTACCCATTACATTGAACAACAAATTTGTACTTCAATGAAAATTTTTGATTTTGTAAAATTAGTGCAAGGTAAACTAAATCTAAAATGCAAAATGTTCTATTCTGTAAAATTAGGTTCAAAATTTTCATTAAAAATTAAACATATGCAGTATTAAGTACTTCCTTAGCTGTGCATGTTATCAAACCTCACAAAATATGAAATATGTGTGAAGAATTGAAAAGTAATAGTTAAAATTAACTACTGTGATACATTTTTTTTTCAGTTATCATGCAAAAATGTGAAAAAGTTCATGATTTTGTTCATATTTTTTAAAAAGTAAAAGTAATGTTTGTAAAACACTTTGTTACTTCAGCCTTGCTCAACGGCTGGCCGTTTGTACTTTCGTTCCAGTGGGGGCATTTCCGGAAGGAAGAGCTAAAATATTCTTTTCTTTGAGATAATGTCGGAGACCAACTTTAAAGGTAGAAATAAACTATCGCGATAGATTTGCTTTCAAGTGGCAATATAAATTCTTATTTTGAAGTGGATGACTTGTGGAACTGAACTAACACGCGAGTGGTGATTTTCTTTCGAGTTAATTTTATTGGTCTGCATGTCTTGTCTTAAAGGCTTCTTTTTCTTTTTCTTCTTCCCATTCAAGGTCTGGGTACTAATTTCCTCGTTACGAAGCAACGCTTTTCAGAAATACCGGTCTATCCATCTCTACCTTGGGCGTTTTGTAGATCTAGATCCTCTTGGTTTGTGCTGAAAGACAACCTTAAGTAGTTTGCCTTTTTCCATCCTATCCACGTGTCTTTCTATTTCTTTCTGTATGATTTGAATTTCCTCAGTGATGTTTTGGTCTCCCAAGTTGTTGGCGAATATAAACATTTCTGATAACCTACTAATGGCCTTAAAACTCTCTCCTGAATATCTCAAGTCGTTGTTCTTCATATTTTGTCAAGACCAATACCATACATTAACATAGGTTTACTCACAATAGTATAGAATTTAATAACACTTATTTTCTAATTTGTTTACTGAAATTCTTTTTAAAACTCTGTTCATGTAATTATATCTTTCAATATATCTATTTACTCTTTCTTTAAATTGCTTATTTCACAATCTAATTATATAAGCATCTCACTTGTTTTATAATCTGGTTCCGTATAACTTAAAGGCTTGAGGATTAATATCTCCCTTTGGAGACAGTGTACCGTATTCTCTTCTGAGCTGTCGCAGTGGTAGGGCGTAAGTAAAATGTTCTCGAGGAATGGAACTGTTCCATTATCTCTTAGAAATTTAAGAAGAGCTTCTTGTCAACTATGGTGACCTGTAGGGTTTTTGATTTATTGACTATTTATAAATGTAAATTGTACAGTGGTTTCAATATTATTAATTTCCTTGAGAGAAATTTTAAAATGTTATTTGGGTAATTGGGAATTTAATATGATAAAGAATTGGTGTTACAATATTACTTTCATGTTATCTGCTTAATTGTATTATGTAATTTGGTCTGCTACAAGGCGAATATAGAGTTTACAAGCTCAACTAGCTTTTAATCGTTTTCGCACTATATGAGTCCTGTAAAATAAATATTAAAATGTAAAAAGGGTTTAAAATTCCACTGCAAACAGTTGTACATCTTTGTTAAGTGTTCTAATTTATTTTATATACGAGAGTTATTCAAATAGGAACAGTATTTTTTTAAAAAATAATTGTTTCTTATCGTATACAATTACAAAACAAAAATTACTTTTCTCTCTTGCACAGCTTCTTTTAAAAGAAATGCATTTTCTCCACCGGAAGGAAGTTTATTTATTCCCTCATCAAAGAAAGAAGTTGGACGCTTCAATAGTCAATTGCGCACAGAGTGCCAATCTCTATATCGTCAGCGAATCGTTTCCCTCCCAATCCTCCAGTTGCCCAACTTAATGTAATAACAAAGGGATAAATCAGGACTGTAACGGGGATGTTCAGTGAATATCCCGGCTTATGGCTGCTGTATCTGGATTTGCGTTGTCATGCAGGCGTCTTTTGTTACGATAGGCTACTGCCATGTTTGCAGCAACACTCCGCACTCACATTCTGTTTCCGTTTATGAAGGAAATTAATGAGCAGCACCCCTTTGGTGTCCCAAAATACGATAGCAGGAACTTTTCCGGCTAACTGGCAATTTTTGACCTTAACCGGAGCCCCCTGCCATCTTTTGCTTGTCTTGTATTCAGAGTTATGGTGTCTCATCACAGGTCACAATTCGGGTCAAAAACTACTCTCCTTCTTCCTCAAACCGATTCAAAAGCCTCAAACCTTCCCAGCATTATTCCGTTCACTAGGAAGGAGACGTGGAACTAACACTTTCCAAATTTTAATTCTCCAGAAAGAATGAGGTGTGCACTTTCACAACTTATACCCGCCTCTGAAGCGATTTCGGGAACTCTTGGCGTCGATCGCCTTCCACAAGTTCACAAACGGCCTGAACGTTATCCTGTTATCATTTTCCAGTGCATCAGACGGCTGAGGAACAGAAGCTCCAGTGCCAGTCAAACACTTGGGTTTGTAAAAGCTGTGCTCGAAATCCATTAGTAATCAGATAATGATCTGTTGCGCAAATAACGGAGCAACCTCTTGCTCAAACGTAGCGCTTCCGGTGACCGAATGGCCAATGCGAAAATATTCGGTGGATCCTCCCCTCCCCTATCACTATGACCCCGCCCCTTTCGCCACACTTTACAAGCCAAGAGCACAAAAGTCCGATTTAAGTTTGAACGAACCTCGTAAAATTTATTTCATGTGCAACAGAGAACTAAATTTTGTATCAAGTTATCTTAATGATATTTGAATTCGAGATTTTTATTATTAATTGTTTTAATGAAGACTGCAGATGTTGTCTTTCTTTCTTTCTTTCTTTCTTTCTTTCTTTCTTTCTCTCAGTATATAGTTAAGCTACACTGCAACAATTGGTACAGGCGTACTAATACTTTTCTTCTTTCCACCTGACTCTACTTTGTTTATGTACCTGAGTGATTTGTTTACACTGTAACTCTATACCACAGCTCGCCTTCATATTACAGTGCAAGTTATGCAAGACCTGCAGTTCTAGATCTACTGAAAGCTGATGATATGTAATTTCGAAGCAGTTGCTTGGATAAGGTTTTTTTCTTTACCCTGAAAAAGGAGAATACTAAAATAGCTTTAAGTGTTGTGTTGATTTATGCACTCATCGTATCTTTAGACCTTCGTTATTACGGCGGATGTAAGTAAATTAAATAAAAAATAACAAACAAAAAAAAAACATGAATAGTTTAAAGGTAGTAGAGTTTTTATTATACTTGGAAGTTATTATAGTGATAAATTGTGTTGAGAAAAAGCTCATTGTGTTCTTTATATATATTACAGTTTGTGCCAGAAGTGACTCAAGTGTAAAATGGAGAATAAGAAGGTTTGCAGTGTGATAAAGGTTCCTGCATTTAAAGGATAATAGTGCCCAGCAAATGCACGGTGATGTGATGGGAGTTTATGGAAGCAATTGCCTATCTTATGACACTATTGTGAGGCGGAAAAGATATTTTCAAAGTGGTAACATGTCCCTGACAGAATTGGAAGATAGACATCATTGACGGACGATGAGGCCACAATGAAGAAAATGGAGTGTTTAATCCTGCAAGACAGACGAACAACCACTCAAATGATCGTGAATGAAACTGTCTCATTTGTGTGGAAACTGCACTTATCTAAGGAGTCCGCACCTGGGGTTCACCTTTCCATGACAGATGTTGGCTTTGTTGGAACAGAATGAAGAGGATATTTTTCGTAGTCTGGTGACCATGGATGAGTTTTGGATCTGTCAGTATAATCCAGAGACCAAAACCATGATTAAGGAGTGCAAATTGGCGATTCCCCTCTCTCCAAAAACGCAAGTATGCAAAAGTGAGCAGGGAAGGTCATGCTCTCAGCTTTTTGTGACTGTCGCGGAGTAGGCGTCACAGATACTTTGCAAAGGGATAAACCATCACTGACACATGCTACAGCACTCTTCTGGACAAGTTGCGAGATGCTCTGAAAAAGAATGACAATGCACCAGCTCACTGATCTCAAGTTGAAGCTGACAAAGCAACGGCGTGTGGTTTTGAGACCTTGCAGCATCCGCCATCTCACTTTTCTTTTTCCCAGAAATGAAATCCGCTGCGGGGTTGCTGATTTGACAACACAGAAGTGGGGTCTACAATAACGGTATTCGGAGAGTCAAATGCATAAATCTGGATGGTTACTACTTAGAGAAAAGTTAACAACTACAAATCAAAATACGTAATTTTTTAAAGGTGATAATTAAAACTTTGCGATACTCTCCCTCTTATCAAGATCTCACCTTTACTCCTTTAATATCGTTGAACATTAATTCAGTCTTCAAAGAAAGTTTTGGAGGAATAAAAACGAAGTTTTTGGAAAATAAAAGACAGAAGATTTCATGTTGCCTTTAGAGAATAAAAAGTAGAGAAAGAAAATGCGTATTGGAGCTCTGTGATCCGCTAAGAGTTCAATCAATTGTTGTCAATAAGCTTGATATTGACTGTTAGTCAGCATTACCTATCCCTGTTCTCTGCAAAGCATCACCGTGTTATCCTGACTCTAAAGCAAACAAGAGTAGGAGCGGCTCTTGTCTTATCTCTCAACCTTCAAATCAGTTTATGTCATTGACCTCCAGCATACCGAAATATTTATGTGCACGTTTTTCATACCACAAGAAGTATCGAACCTTGTACCCAACCAGCGTCGTACTAACTGGGCGTTCCGCGTATCCCACATGTTTCTGTCTGGGGCAGGTTCGAATCCTGTTCGGGTCGAGCCACTTGGCTGAGAATGGCACGTGGGAGTTTTAATAATTTCTAAGGGTGTTTGTCCGGTATCCTTCGATTTTTTCCTCTTCTTGCCTCTCTGAAGTTACACCTTGGTTTATGGGCATTCCAGCTTGTGTGCAGAAGAAAGTTACTTTGAGCGAGAGTATGAAAATAATTCAACAAATAATTTCACACTGCTTTCTTCCCAATCAGGACGTCTATGCAAGTCACAATTAATTGAAACAGTTTCCTAGATCTGCAGCGATAGCCTAAAGCTTTCAAAATACACAATAATTATTTAATTACACTGCATACAAGAAGAACGCACAGTGTTGTGCCTAACTGCAAAAATATTCTACTACGTTAGGACTATGTTTTACTACTTTTACAATGAGTTATTACAATGGGAAATTCCTGCTGTATTATTGCTACACTTTCTGCAATACTACATGTAAGATTACATATTGCAATTACTACAGAACTTAATATGTTTAAATTTCTACTGATTCTATACCCTTTACATTTGTTAGTCCTACTATTAATGCAATCGCATTTCTACTATTTTTATTTTCTTGATAGGTTAATGCTAATTTAAACCTAATATTAGTTGAGTTAGTAAGGTTAATAACTATATCAAATCTGGGGCTCGGAGTAGATTCACTACAAACTCCCGGAGACTTCTACCTCTTCGGTGGTCAAGAGGGCCTTCTGCAACTCCTAAAGATACAGCGTCTCCGGCGCATCATTCTCCTTAGTCGTGTCCAGGAAGTGACTGCTCTCTAAAACTTTTCAAAGCAAAGCTCGAAAAACAGTCAGCGAACATTAACCCAGGTTTTTTATTTTTCAATATATGGTGTATTTGTCGTCCTTGTATTTGTATGTGCGAGTTTTGTCTAAAGTCTTAGTTATTATTACATCCCCAGAGAGAATGTTCGGGACCGTCTATCTGTCCACTGTCACACAAGTTGTCCAGTCTTAGACCGAACCTATGAAGATACTCGCGATCTGTTCCATGCCCTGTTAATTATTGACCTCTAAGAGCACGGTATGGGTGGAAAAATTCCATTTGTAATCTTTCGTCTATTATTGGAAAGAAGATATACAGCTTCTTCGACCTGTTGTGCTAATATACCACGAATCTTGCCGTTCACTTAGTATTTCTACTATATCTATAACAGAACATCTTGTTAACTTTAGTAAAATTTTGTTTTCTGGACGAATATCGCGCCCCTCTCTTGCGGATCTCCAAATCCAAGGGCAAGATACCTAATATAGTGCGACTGTTGGCGTATTGGAAAAGGCTACAACCATCCTAATTAGGATTTTCCTTTGTAGACTTCTTGTCGATTTAATGACACTTTAAAGAAACCGCCTATGCGCCCAAACGCTCGCACTATATCCCTCAATTGAAGCCAATGCCGCGTTATACGGGCAGGATAGCCAAATATAGACCAACAAAGGTCATATTTAACCCCAAATTTGCTTGGAACACATTTAGAAGGAAACGGTTTCGGAAAACATTGTGTAACTTTGTATAAACTTCATTTTTTATACATACTTTACATTCAATTAACACAAAACTTCAATAGTCTGCCATTCAAGAACAACTGACTATGGTCTGTTCATCGTGACTGAATGTCAATAAAAGCATGTGGTAGAAATGATTTGGACCAGCCTCTTTACTCCCAAATTATTGGGCGAAATAGGCATTATTAAATTAATGTTCGCAGTTCTTTGAACGCCTTTCTATTTCTTTTTTATATTTATAACGTGAACGAATCATTTTATTATATATACATTTTTTGGTTTAGCATTTGTATCAAAATCTAATGTTTATATGAAAGAATACAGAACGGACGATGGAATCGCTACCGAGTTTAGTACAAGCGTTTCAGTGTAGCGGTAAATTCTAGAGCCAATAGCGATAAAGCCGGAAACGCGGAGTAATGATTTACTATAAAATTACGATGAATAGGTTGTAGTAGTGAAATTATTGCTTATCGTTGATGAAGATATATTGCATGAGAATATAGTTACTGCAAATGTAATATTGTTTGTTAATGAAAGAAAAGCAAGCTTTTCGCCGAATTTAATATGTATATGTATATATGCGATACCTGACTATATTTAACTATTACCATACTTGCCTCCTAAACCCAAGATCGCGGGTTCGAATCCGGCCAGGAGCGATGGATTTTTTCCGGTGTAAAAATCCTGAGTATGGCTTGCTTCGGAAGGAAAGTAAACTCGTGGGTCCCGTGTCGTACATTTACGGCACGATAAAGAACCTCAAGCCTGAAAGAAGAGGCCTCTGAGCAAAATTTGTCGGCCGTTTCACGCCGTGAGTTGAATGGGACGCTGATAACCTGAGATGTTAAAGAGCGTCCATAATTAAATAAAAATAAATAAATAAATATTTATCTAATGGTCTTTTAAACTATTTTATTTTAATTGATCTTGGAACGCACATGACGAGAGATGTTTCAGTAAATGACGCTTTTGGGAAAAAGGTTCCGTTCGCCTCCCCAGATAAAAATATTCCACAAGCTTACCGATGTAGTCCCCTACAGATAATAGCCGAAAATACAAACATCATAACCTGGATAGAAGTCACCTCCAGACTTTTTACGCATAAAACCATGTGAAGCAATAGTTATAGAAAATTAAATGTTCAAATGTTTGGTAGTCGCGTAAACAAATGACCTCCTAACGTGGCTGCCATTTCTAAGAAGCAATCTGCTAGCAATTTTAGAAAAAGATGAACACTGGACTTAGTAAACAAATGTGAAATGTGCCCCTGAAGGACAAAGTTTTCTATATGTAGGTCTAGATTAGTAGATATACAACTATTTATTAAGGCAATATATAATAAACACGTATGAGAAGAGACAGAAAACTTCAATAATAACAAAACTTCTAACTAATTCACATTTATCACAAGTAGTGTCTCAAGAGGGTATGAGATTGCCGATAAATTCACGAACGTATTGAATTTTACGAATAAAATAAGAATTGAAATACATTCCCCCATTATTTGGCTTATAAAATTGTAATAATTGTACATTTGTATTATGTATAGTTAACATTTTCAAGCCATCTTGCAACAGACGAATATCGATTGTTCACTAATTGCAATATTTTATATCTCGAAAACCATCTGATGAAAGGTTGCACACATGTATAACTATTAGTTCTGTTAAAAAATAACTGCAAATGTATTTTTTTTAAAAAAATGGGCTTACCTGCTACTTACTGAGCTTTGTCTTCCTCCATTAATATAACTCTCCTAATGGCATTTGAGCTTATGAAAGCTTTTCTGATACGCGTTTTTCGAGTTGTGTGCGAATTTTGTTTCATCTGTTCACCCGAAGCGAATCTTCGTTAGCAGGTGTAAGTAAGGAGAGTATGGGGGGGGGGGTGGAGAAGAATAGTACTTTTGATGTTTGCGCTAAAGGTACGAACGAACTATGTATGGTAAATGCGCTCATGCGTTATCTTGTTGAAGAATCCATGAATATCTCTCCACAGCTCAGCCTTCTTCCTTCTCACGTTTACTCGGAGATGTCTAAGAACATTTTGATATCAGCAATTCATAGTTTAACCCTCCGACAGAAATTTGTAATGAATAACGTTCTGATTGTCAAAGAAAACCATCAACAGAAATTTGATCCGACCTGACGAGCTTTTTTGGGTCCTGGTGAAGATTTTCCAACCTCTTGTGATGAGTGGGTTTAGGCTTCAACATTATTCTGTTCGTGAAAGTTGCATCCTCATTAACGCGGTCAGGAGCACTTGACAGATCGCGGCAACCTTGTGTCAACAACCCAGGAATAAACTTTGCTCAACAAATCTTTTCTATCAGATTTTGTAACATGATCCCTGAGGGCAACTTCTCCAACAGTCACACAGATCTTCATGGAGTAATATCACAAGGGTCTGCTAAATTCAGACTCTTGAGTGGTATATATTAGGACTATTTCACGAATAAAATAAGAATTTAAATATAATTCCCATAAAATTGTCTTATAATATTGTATACTTGTACTTAACCTTTTCCAGTCATCTAGCAAGAGACGAATGTCGATTGTCAGCAAAGCCAATAGAGAAGAGCCAAATACTGGTTTAAGACTATTTCATTAATGGAATAAGAATAAAAATAATATATATATTTGAAATTCGCGCACGAATTATTAACAATTATATAAAATGTCATACTTATGTATATCTATTCAGAAACCGCGAGAACGAAAGAGAAGAAAGTCGACTATTACAGTCGCTACCGTTAATACCAACTGAGAAAAACAGAGAAAACATTTTACTATTCTGAACAACATGTTTATTAAGATTTATGGTTGTTTAGGCAGATATTGTTATATAATTTACAATATGATTTCACACTGTTTGGCCGAAAACGTAAAAACAATTGCTTGACTGAATACGCATTAAGTTAAATTTACAATTACTGAAAACAGAAAAGTGGTCAGTAATGCGTGCTCAGGAATTATATAGTGGAGGTATAGAGTTGGCTACACTGACCACAAGACAAATGCATGTCCCGTGATAAAACGGATTTATAATTTTTTTCCCTCCATAATTTCACTCCGTAATCCGGCTGTGATTGGTCAAAATTCAAATTTTTGTTTCGTTTCATTGAACGATTTTAAGATGACGTCACATGAGTTAAATAGCCACATCAATTCTGATCGCACAAGTGTCGTAGTTGACGTTAATGGGCCATCAACTACAGACTCCCGATCAATTTTAAACCGCATATACCACTCATAGCACTAAAGAGCGGCTTAAACAATTATTTCCATGAGCCTTTATCATCTCCTTAGTTTCGGTAAAGGTTTAAAAAGTAATGCAAAATTTAATGATAATGCGCTATTTGTGCAATTTCAAGAATCGCAGAACACTCACAACTGTTGAAATAAAAGCAACGAATGAAATAAATAAAATAACACTGAGCGGTAAACGGGAGGAACCTCGTCAAGGTCAGAACTAATCAATACCACCAATCGCTTTTTGTTATCACACTTCTTTGGCGCAGTATTTTGAAAGTTCAAATATATTTTGATAGACTTCATATATAATTTTTGTCAACGTTAGATGGCATATTAAAAAAATACATTATTGAATAAATCTATCGATTTTGGTTAATTATTTAAGAAGTTATGTCGACTAAACCAATGCAATAGGAAAAACTCTGCGTGGAATTCTTGTATTATATGTTTATCAAGTGTATAATATGCCATATTATTATCTCTAATATTTTTTTTTTTAAAAAAGGTACATAAACATATGCAAATTTAAAAAATTGCTTAAACAATTTTGACCAAAATATTCATGTAATTTTCCTGAATTTTTTTATGCATACTCCTCATATTATGTTTTAAATCACATCCAAATTTCACTAAGAGATTATGCTAAAGTACTGAGCGTTGATCAATATCTCCCCGTAAGCTTACATTTAGAAAATTTCCATACAAGTAACTATCAATCAAGTTCGGATATTTTTTGACAAACTTCGTATATTACCTTTATTTCAATGTAAAGAATTTTGGTTAGATGGCATATTAAAAACAAAAACAATATACATTATTAAATAAAACTATCGATTTTGGTTAATTGTTTAAGAAGTTAATTGACTAAACCAATGTAATAGAAAAACTCTACATAGAAATTTGGTATTATATGTGTATAAAGTATATAATATTTAATATTATGTCTCTAATGGTTCATTAAAAAGTACTTGAACATATGCAAAATTTCAAAAATGTTTGAACAATTTTGACTGAAGTATTCATTAAATTTCTTGAAAATTATAATACATATACCCCAATTATGTTTTCATAAAATTACAATAGATACTAAGAGATTATGCTAAAGCACTGAGCGTTGATGGTTATCTCCCCATAAGCTGATATTTCCATACATGTAACTGTCCAACAAGTGATACATTTTTATTTCGGCATTTTTTAATTACGAATAGACTGTTTGTGTCATCTCACAAGTCATAACCGCTTAGCGCCACGCTGCTGTAAAGTTGTCAATTAAAACCAAACAGTCTCACGCACTGAGATCGCGCGCGCGCATACAGGAGGAAAAAAATGCCGCAGTCGCAGCGATGATATAGTAAATACAAACATGCCCGCGTAGTAAGAAGGAGGGAGATGGAGGGGGAGATGAGCACAGTGGGAGGGGTAGGGACCTTGTCTCCTCACCCGTACTATAGTAAAACTGGCTCATTGCTAGCCTGTCATTCGGCCAAGCTGTACGGAACTAAAACAGTATTGGTGGGAGGGGACATATAAAAGTGAACGTGCTGTTGTGGCAGTAATATAAGTAGCTTGCCGAGTGTGTCAGTCAGGCAGTCGTCCGAGACACGTTTTGGGAGAGAGGTGGGAATCTATATAAAGTTTTGGTGACCAACCTGCGGCATTTTACCGCCAACACATCAGCCGGTAACAATTGCGACCGGTATTGTAAACATTTATAGTAAACACTCAACCAGTGGTTTATTTTTGCTAGTACTGTAGATTTAGAATACTTCGTTTTGTGAATTATTTGTTGCTTGAAAACTGTATAGACAGCGGGTATTGATTGATGTTATGAACTAAAATGATTGCTAAAGTATATACGATGGTCAATCCCACATCATTCCGAGCTGATGGAACATAGCCACGATTGCAGTACAGTGCTTTTTTTTTTTTTTTTTTTCCTTGCTTTGAAGAAATCCTTAGCAAGTTATTTCATCATAGTGTTTCTCGTGTAGTGATGTCTTTTTAACGTGTGATCGTTGACAAGGTCGTCTAGACTGCTTTATCTTACCACTTATCGGGACTTATCTTAAGCGAGGAGACATAAATATAGTGATACAGCGAAGTACATCAACGTGTGATTTGTTAGTGAGAGGTGTTGATTGGGAAAAGGACATGGCGCAGTTCATGTTCGTGTTGGTTCATCTCTTACTTGCTTTGATATGTCTGACCTCGGCGAGGAAGCAGGCGCCTCTCATCTCCGAAGAAACTGTCAGGCGCCCAGGCAGATCTGCAGGTAAGCCTTGCTGCATGTCGTTTTCAGAGGCGGACTGGTTTTTATGCATTGTTGGAAGTTTCTAAGAGTACGAGCCTTTCGATTTTGTTCTTTTCGTATTTGCTATTTTTTCTCGACGTCAGCTTTCTAAAGATCCTTAGAACTCTTGGAGCCGAACAATTAATTAATGACAGAATGACGTTAGCACCAAATATGTGGAGTAACGATATTTGCATACAGAAAATGTAGAAATATTAACAGTTAATCTCCTCTGTATCATTTTTAATCTCCTACAGTGTCATGTTCCTATTTAAAATTATTCCCTTGGATATTTTCTGCAAATGACTTCTGAGATATGTTATCAGAAGCCGATATTCAGGCAAGTGCCTTTTTCCTTATAGATATGAAAAAAAAAAAATCAGGATATTTGCGTTTTTCAGCATTAAAAGCTTAAACTTTTTAGTTTTATAATGCAATAACTTAGCTTTGTGCTTAAAATGTAATTATAACACTGCACACTCAACCAAATCAGATAATTTATTTAGATATTTATTTTTTCATAATTTTTATATTGATTGACAGAATTTCGTCTGACTGAAAGTGAGAATTCAAGTAATAAATGTGTCATCCCACTTAATATTCGCCCCTATAGCATTTCCTCTTGCATTTGGAGCGTTAAAGTAACAACTGTAAACAAATATATAAATAAATATTAACGTATAAATTGAGTAGGTTAACTCAGTGAAGTTTATAGGACTACTTTCTACGGTACACATGTTCACCATATGCGCAAGCTACAGTGCACTATCTACGCTGTTCTGAAACTTAGTATGAGAAAAAAAGGTGTTAGCTAATTATTGTACCAGTTGGATTAATTGGTGCAGGGTTCTTCGTTAAGGAATGGCTGAAAGCAAATCCACCTCACATTATTGTAGCAGTAGCAAATATTTGACGGGAAACAAAACTGAATTTAACTGTGTTATTGATCTTGTGCATGTTTAATTGTGGAAACTTGTACTTACAGACAAAATATATACATTTTGGGGAGATAATTTGCAAAAGACACTCATGGTTTACTGTGATGCAAACTACTGATCAATAAGCAGTGTGGTTTACTGTTTCCTAGCTATCTAAACCAAATTATGTTTTCATTTCGAATTTTTATTTATTTATTTTAGTTTACTTGGATTATGAAACAAACTATATACTGGGTGTGAGACTATAATTTTTCTAATGATGACAACGGTATTTTCATGTGAACATTTTCTAATTACTTTTAACAGGTACCAAATTGAAGTAATTTTTAAGATAATAGCTATATATTTATTTACTAATCTACTACATATTTTTTTAACTTGAAAATGCCGTGTTAATAAATGACGCATTATGTATGTGAAATTTAATGACTTAGGTTCACAAATTAAGTGTTTGTAAAAATTAAAATAAATTATGATGCCCATTCTCAGGGCTATAGTGCACATTTTTACATTTAGAGCTTGTTTTAGGTGCCAAAATTATTTTTTTTAATGCCTAAAAGTTTGCTGTCTAGTTATAATTATTTTAATGCTTTCTCGCGACCTGTGTAGATTGTCGACTGACTACTTTAGATGTACCTCTGTAGGAATGAATGATACAATGAAATGAATTAATGACGGCGCAAATGAGCTTGTAGTCCTTGGCATCTTAAAGCTATTTACCTTCACAGAGTAAGGAAAATCTGGCGAAAAAAGTACTTGAACAGCTTTACTTGACCGGGATTCTATCCCAGGACCTCCAAACGCTGCCACCAGACCACAGAGGCGGCCAGGGTTTAGTTATTAATTGTAATAAAATTTGTTGGTCTCTCGAGTACGAATATTACATAATGTTATATACATATATTTGGTATTTGTATTAAAAGAAGCAAAGGCAGTGTATGTGCGATATTACAATAAGGAGAATTCTTATATTAATTTATTTCTCAGCAGGATAAAACAATTTAAGGATCCTTATTTCCTTATCAGCATTCTTCCCCAATAATTCACGAAATAATAAAACTTTTTATATTTATAAAATTAATCACCTTTTAAATGTTGTTATTGATTTGGTTTGTTTGCGAACGCTCTTTATCGTCTCAGGTCATCAGCGACCCATTCAATATGGGGCGTGAAACGGCCGACAAATTTTGCTCAGAGGTCTCTTCTTTCAAGCTTGAGGTTGTTTTTCGTGCCGTAAATGTACGACACGGGACCAACGGCTTTACTTCCCTTCCCAAGGAAGCCATACTTAGGATTTTTACGCCCCCAAAAAATCCATCGATCCTGGCCGGGTTTGAACCCGCGATCTTGGGTTTAGGAGGCGAATATGATTACCACTAGACCAACAGGACCGACTAAAAATAATATAACCGACTGTAATGTTACTAATGGTTATTATTAATACAGGTGATAAAATCATATATTACATTTTCAGAGCCCGTAATATTTATAAATTATTAATTATAAATTATAATTATTTCAGTCGCTCCCAAACGTTTCTTGTTTTAAGGAAATAGTTCAGTATTGCTCACTAGGAGGGACATGAAAGAAACGTTAACTAAATCTATAGATGACGTTACCAACATCGCTGCGATGTTAAAAAGAGGTTTAAAAACTGTTTAGCTGCACTAAAATTACATGTTTTATTTTTATTATACTTTCTTATATATTATGCTAAATGCTGTATAAAAATATAACATTTTCACGTTGAAAGTAGCTATAACATGAATTGCATGTTCTTAAGCATGCACAATGTTATTGATATTCTTCCGACTGACATGTTTCCATGTTTGCCAACAGGGTCACTTATGCAAATAAAGCTTAGAAAATAATTTTATAGTTTTAATATCCTAATTGCACTTCTGCCTGATTTAATAACAGCTGTAAATGTAACAATTTAAAATTATGTAACACACTGTATAATATGTAGTTTTTACCTCTTAAATGAGTAAATAATTACCATAGTCCGTATTAAACCCAAGTAATAACACTGAAACAGGATGCGAAATAGTAAAAACATTCTTGGGGAGAAATAGTGTCTCAATTTATAGGTGTACTAATTTGGAAAATGGCAAAAATAAGTAAAAACAACTATGCTTACGTTACAGAACATTTCTGAGGAAGTAATTATCCTCATTAATTTATTTTTTATTTTACTGAGTACCGTTTATCTGCTAAGCGATGTCCAGAGATGTTCCATTTATCAGTGATGGTAACTACATCCCACAAATTAAAAAGAAATTATTAAGTATAATTGTCATCAAAGACTACAAAGTATTTGCCAACAAACGTTTTCTTCCGGCTGTTTTGATGCTGTGGGCACGTTCCGAAGCAACAGTTGACAAATACTGAACGGATTTTACGTATGACTTTTTACAGAACCGAAAAGACAAATAATTTACAGTTACAGATTTGGAACCTTGCTTCCACTAGTGTCCCTCCAACAGTGTTACCATCCAAACCTAACTCAGCTGCTGCTGCTTTGAACTAAAAACCTTCTTTGGGGCACTAGTAAGATCTACAATGGCATTGGGGCAGAAAATTGTGAACTAGGAATTGGGGAATTAAGAGGGCATTAGGGTCTACAGCGAGACTCTATAGTGTAAAATCAGAGTAGTGAAGTACTTGCTGCGAATTACGATTCATGGGAACCAAACTGCAATTAGGGCATTGTACTCCATGAACAGCTGGATATGCAAGCAAACATGACATGGTCATCCAAATTAAGAAAGGAATTGGAAACTATACGGCTGGGCTCCAATTGGAAGGCGGGTCAGAGAACTGGAAAGAGCGTATGGAGGAAGATTAAGAATAGCTTGAGGGATATGGATAGGCAGCAGAAAATTGCGCAATGCAGATATTTTTTTTAATGTTGTTTAACGTCCGTTTTTTGCTATTGAGGCACCACAGGCGGTAAACACATGAGATGAAATATTGGAAAAGTAATTTTCAAAGGAAGGAAACGTTCCAGGCCTAAGTTTAAGGTACCTCCCCGGCATTTGCCAGTTATTAGGACTGAGGAAAACCTGGAAGAAACATCAGTTAGAGAGGACGGTCCTGGTTGCAGAAAGATGAGTTCGCTGGAAATACAATAGGGGATAAAGTCTGAATTGGAAATGGAGCAGCTTGATTCAGACTAGGGGCGTGGCGCATGATTAAGATTACAAATGACTATGAGCGGAGAATTTGCTACGTCTGTGAGGAGGGGAAATCATGGATACATAAACTGACTTAATGTAAAGGTACAGGAGAATAGTGGGAAAAGTACCTAACACTCTCTTTTACAGGATCGAATAGAGAGGAGATCGGCAACTGAAGTCTGAAAAGGCTGATAACCGGGGAGGGGGTGGGGGAAAACAAATCCAGCTCTGTGTGGTTGTCTTCTTTCTATTTTTTGTATATGTATTTTTAAATTTAATATTTTATTTTATTTTAATTTTATTGTTGAATATGTGTTAGTTTATTGTTAAATATCTAATCTAAAATCTCATATTAAATTAAACAGACCTAGTGTATTATAAAAGTACGTTCTATCCGATGGACCCATACGTCTATTAAAGATTATTGCGTTGGTGCCACTGATATAAATACACGTCATGCTACCACTACCACGACTCCTATTTTTCTCTTTCAAACACTTAAAAATGTTATTAGCTTTCTTGAATATTTTTTTTTTCCAGTTCATCTATTAAACCCAGAATTATATGGCCCCTTATTTTCTCAAACTTCTTCCCCTTCAATATCACGTTTACAGTATGTTCAATTATTTTATTCAAATAAATATAGTCTTTCACACTCTATTATTTAGGTCCTTTTTTGCAGAATTAAGCTTATGTTTGACTTCACTAAGTTACCAGCTGTTGTAAAATGGAGAGCGTACAATGAGTTAGGCTAAAACTCTCCATTCTGGGAAAATTTAGTGGAGAGATTTAATTTTGTGGTAAACTCGTAGGTGGGGTGAACCTATTCCCTCGATTCGCTGTCTGCATTGGAGTGTAAGAAAAATGAAGTGTAAGAAAATGCAGTTTCTATTCGAGTGTCTTGTGTCATGTAGTATGAAGTGTTTAAATCTTCTTACATATGATATAATGCTCCAAACGAGAGTGTTAATGCATTTTGCAACCTTGAGTTTTAGCAACCGTAACATTTGATTACGCACTTAATTTTTATTGTTGTTTGAAATTTCATGTACGTCACTGCTGTGTGTGACCTTAGATGGTAAATTTGCTTTCAGATTTAAAAAGAAAATTAAAAATTCCGCATTTCATTTACGGTGGAATTATCCGCTTTAATGTAAATTAAGAAAAATTGCAGATGGGAAATGTACAGTTTATATGAACAATTTAATTATGTTCCTGTTGCCACTATAATGCAAACCTCTTAAAATGTCGTATTCACATAAATGCAAGAGAAAATTCATCTATAACCTTAAAAATATACGCATTCAAAACCAGAAATCGAAGCGAATATATTTTCAGCTTTTTCTCACTGTTCTCTCCGTGGTAACATTGCCTTCTAAATTCAAGACCGCGGGTTGAAACCCGGCCAGGATCGATGTATTTTATCGGGTGTAAAAATCCTAAGTATTACTTCGTTCGGAAGAGAAGTAAAGCCGTGGGTCCCATGTCGTACATTTACGGCACATAAAAGAACTTTAAGCCTGAAAGAAATGGCCTCTGAGCAAAATTTACCGGTCGTTTCACGCCCTGAACTGAATGGCACGCTGATGACCTGAGATGTTAAAGAGCGTCCGTAAATAAAACAAATCAACTCTCCGACTGCAAAAATATTTTACATCAGCAGTTCTCAAAATTTCCTTGACCGCGGGCTCTCTTTACAGATTTCACTTTAAAAAATAACAAAAAATATTTTTTTCAACATTTGCTTTGTTATTGTAGTGTGTCTTTACACATATTTGTAATAAAATAATTATATTACATTGAAAGTATATAAAACGCATAAATCATTAATACTTACTAACAAAATATGATGCTACAAAATTAATTTTAATTTCCTAATCAGTGTGATGATGCTATATAAACAGAGATATATCCGGCTTCAAAGGACGTTTTTGTTTTCTGAGTTCTGATTCTGTTTTCCAAATTGTTTGTATGTTTTGTTTATAGATAAAAAGGGCAGAAAATGATTTTTCACACAAGTAAGTTGTTACTTTTTTTTTTTTGAATGATTTATTTATGGACACTCTTTAACATCTCAGGTCATCAGCGTCCCATTCAACTCAGGGCGTGAAATGACCGACAAATTTTGCTCAGAGGCCTCTCTTTCAGGCTTGAGGTTCTTTTTCGTGCCGTAAATGTACGACACGGGATCCACGGCTTTACTTCCATTCCATAGAAAGTCATACTTAGCATTTTTACGCCCCGAACAAATCCATCGGTCCTGGACGGGTTCGAACCCGCGATCTTGGGTTTAGGAGGCAAGTATGGTAACCACTACATCACCAGGACCGACGTAAGTTGTTACGAAAGGCATCAATATTTTCTTTAATACTCCGAAAAAACAGTTCGCTGTTGAAAGATAATTGTTGTTGCTAGGGAAACTGTGGCAGTGCATAAGAGTTCTGCCTGGCCCTCGTTTTCCGTATAACTTTATGGAAAGCTCCCTCCGGAATAAATAGTAGCCTTAAATTTTATTCTAATTAATTTTACTTCAATAAATTCACATGATAACTTTGTGTCATCCTTTGTTTCTCCTAATCCGGTGTTTGTACCTATAAATGCTACTAAAGATAATCTAATGCTTCGTGAACTGGACTCTATAAATCCCTGAGAACCACTGCAAGTTATGTCTGCTAAATAGAGAGAGGTCTTGTTCCTAACTGGAGAATGACAGGTAACTCCGCTGGTTAGAGCATCAGCACGGAAGGCTGACCACACTTGGGAGGGGTCGTTAAGTCACGAAATCTTAAGCGAGAGATCTCTGTTTCGATTCCGGGCAGGACCTTCCTCCCTGACTTAGGTTTTTTTTTTCGCCCATATTTTCCTCAGTCCTCATAAATGGCAAATGTCGGAGAAATATCCCTAAACTTGACCTGGAATGTTTCCTTTCTTAAAAGTAATTTTCCAATTCATCATCTCATGTGTCAGCAGTCCCCACTGCCAGTGAAGCCTCAGCAGTAAAATTATGTTTAAATACTATTAATAATAGCAAAAAAAAAAAAAAAAAAAAAAAAAAAAAAGCTAAATGCTGAAGTGCAGTATTTTAAATCCCGGCTTTGATCCGATGTTTTCAAGTCTTACTCTTCTTTTCCAAATAAAGTCCAACACACGTCCAATGCGAAAGACATACATGCAGCATACACATACTTCAGCAAAGAAAAAACCGTGTTAACATAAGAAAACTGGATTCACACAAACAGAAAATTAATCATCTTAGACTTTTACAGTTACAACAGTTGCTTAAACCGTCAGCGTCGATACACTTCTGAGTACGTTGAACTACTGATTGAGCAAAGTTTGCGAAAGTGTCCTCAGCGATTGCAGCACATACCGTTTCAATTTCTTCCCGAAGTGCTGTCAGTGTAGCTGATTTTCTACGGTATACAACATCCTTAAGAGTTCCCCCATAGGTAGAAGTTCCAACGGCGGTTCTGTTCTATACACACGTCTGTATTGCCTTTGAACTTCAACAACATTCTCTGTTTTCCAGTACCGCTTCAAAATTCCTTTCCGCTGTTAAAACAACAATCTTGGCTTCATTTTTTGTTGTAGTAACGCTAACATAACGTAATGTCAGTCACATCTACTTAAAACATCATACGATAATCTTGGCTTCATTTGTTCATTGTTGATTTACCTGTCACGTAGTAACGCTATCATAACGTAATATGAATCACATCTGTTTACAGAACATCATAGTACACACTACTGTTGTTTTTCGGTCCAACTTTGAAATATGTTAAATAGATATCTACTGTGAAGGCGTGTATACATTTATGGCACCCAAGGTGTATCTGTATATATATTTGGTGGTTAAACAAAACGTCTCAGTCAAAAGTACTTCTAGCATTGCGAACCGCCTCTTATGGAACAAATCTCTCACAGCAGAGAAAATCCTGATAAGATCTTCGGGAAATACTAAAATCAGATGAACGTGGTTTATGTTTCCATGTAAGAAAGCTGACTTGATTACAGCGTCAGGCTGAAGTTCCGTGGTTCGAATCCCGTCCGTGGCCCGATTTTTACAAGAATGATTCAAATGTCGTACAAATGGCTAGTGTGAAAGTACAATTTCCATATGATAAAATAATTTAAAACAACGTATAGCAGCACACACAAATATTTAAAAACTAAAACTAAATCACAAGATAAACTTGACCCATTATGTAAGTAGTTTGAGTGTATGTAATGCATTAAATCATGTGTAATTTATTCATGAGAGCCTTTACAATTTTTAATAGTACATTTTTTACAATCACTTTCTAAATATACTTCCAGAGGTAATGACAAAAGAACAACTAAACAGCAAATGTGAACTCTCACAGAATAGTTTCGAGAGTTGTTCATTAAAGAATAACAAAAATTTTTTATAGCACACCCTTACTGAACATCACAATTCTCATGGTCTTTCTCAAAGTAGTCCGCACTTGATGCACTGATCTGTCCCAGGTTTCTGCCAGTCTTCAAAGACATGCTGAAAATAATTTTTGACGGGTCCTTCACCAGCCTTTACCACTCCTCCTGATGATTACTTTCGTCACACGGCACTATATCCGGACTATAGGGAAGCTGAAGGACATACTTCACGTTTATTTTTGTCAGATATTCAACAACACAACATTTGCGATATGCGGCCGTGCATTATCCTGGTGCAGCATTCAGTTTGTAATAAAAAATATGGCCTTGTGCATGTGTTGCGATCTTTGTAGAGCTTTCAGGACATCTCTATAGTAATGGCTAATTACATTTGTGTGTATGACTTGCTGGTAAACCCTGCCGGATATCGAAACATGAGAGGATGTAACTTTCCCCAGCAGAAGTAACCTGCGTTTAGTTTTGGTGATGATGAAAATGTCCATACAGAACTTTGCTCAGGATTGAAACTATGAGACCAAGTTCATCAGCAGCGATTACCTCTGAAAGAAATTCGGCATCTCCTATAACAGCAGCTTCAAGCACACAGCCATCTTGGAACTCATATCCTCATGTGCAACTTTTCAGTGGGTGGTGGCTTCATTGAAATTTTCAAAATTTCTGAAAGTGTTCTTAATGTTATTCGACGATCCTCTCTCCACACGACAGCAGCATGAAATTTTACTTCTGTTAGAGCACAAACTGGGGCTGCTGGTCCAACTTACTTTGAAACTAATTTCCTCCTCTCTTTAAAACATTTTAAACCATCTTGGAGGGCAGAACAAACTCTCCATAGACCTTTTGCAACACGCATAGGCCTCAGCTGAAGATTTATTCAGACTAAAGCAGAATTTCAGAGCAGCAAATTGTTTGTCGCGTCTTACTTCCATTTTGCTGCGGGCGGAATTGAACATGTCTCAACTTGTACACCTATCACAGACGGGAACCGGAAGTGACATTTTCCCAATGCCCTTTGAAAAAAAAAAAAAAAGAGTCACCCCCCAGATTCTACGTGCCGATCGGAGAACGGCTCATAAACGCTGAATTTATAGCGCGCATGCCGCTACTGGCGTATTGCAGTGGGCGCTTTGTCTATAAATGTGGTGGTTATAATCATAAGCATCTGAAAAGAGTAAATGTATTACTAGAACATAATATTGTCCTAATATCATATTGCATTTCAACGTATCATTTGAGTTTTATGACATTACCTATGCACACACAAAAACGTAACCACAAAGTGAAGTATTCTTTACAAATAATTTAACAGAAACATTTACCTTCTTAAGTGAAAACACACAGAAATAAACACAAATTAATATCCGGTGTATGAACATTCAGCACGTATAACTGCCCTCAATCTTCGATGTCACATTTCTACAGTAGTGTGAACGAGAGGCTACAACACTCCAGGCTTCTTAAATTTGTGCACATAAACCATCTTTTGTCCTTCGTGCATGTGCAGGGAGTGCGTGTGCAGCATATTGCATTAGATAGAACAAATATTGAAGTAAATATTATAATGTATGTAATATGTTAACATTAAAGCTTGCTGTGTATGGGGAAACAATATTACGAAATTAATTTATCATAATATGCTACAGGTTTATTCAAAAGAAGTACTTCATGCCGGAAAGCACAGCATCACTGCACACTCTGCCAAAGAACTAACGGAACACACACATAGTAGTTAGTGTCTTTATTTTTATTTTTTTCCCCCAAGGGTGTACGTTACGTATTAAGCTAACAAAAGATTGTAAAGTTAAATTTTAGAACGTGAAATTATGTTTGAAAAATAAAAATTATCACAATCTTTATTGAAAAGCCCTCGTATATTAGATGAATAAATAACATCCTTAATGTGTTGTTTATCGGTTATATGTTGCAGTCGCCACATTTCCCATTCTTCAAAGAAAGCTAGTCTAGTTGCTACATGCCGAATATCCCAGCCTCTGTTAGACTTGCCTGTATAAAGCTAATCCGTGCATTTATAAACTTCACTTCTAAGTAGTGCAAGCCATTGTAAGTTACATTTAATAATGAATCAGTTCATGATTGTTATGAGTTTGCTTTAGAATGCAAATGTATGCCTTGTATTGCGTAAACATAAGGAATCTGGTCCCCACTTTCAGTTTAAAGGACGTGTAACGGGCTCGTATTTGTGGTTAGATAGGTTCCCCTATGTTCAGCATGAAATAGAGCAACAAGTTTAGGCTGAGAGCTTAGGTATGCTATTTACTTTTCTGGTTTCTACAAAGTAGAAGGTTATAAGTCACTAACATTACTGAGTCGTCCCCTTAACTCTCGATAAAACAATCACGAGAACTGTCATACATGCTCCTTTAGACACGACACCATGTAACAACTTGTTACGAACTGCCATATTGACCCTTTGGTTTTTCCTTAACAGCTGAAAATACGAAAGATTCAGAAAAGTCAGATCTGGACTGCACGGTGGATGGTTTACCAGTGCTACTCCCCAGTCTTGCGGAAATTCCACTGTTTTCATAACGATGAAAGTAAGCATTGTTGTGGTGAAGCAACAATCTCGCAACCCAGACCTCGATAGTGTTCTGAAGACACTGGGGAGGTAAGCTGTGATGCATCAGTTGGCAGTGACTTATATATCTTAGAACGGATATGGTGGATTGCTGAAAAGAAACTGGCAACCATCTTCCGGCCTACACTTTGATATTTGGGAAGACCAGATCACTGACTACCCCTTTGATTGCCGGTTTATAGCTTTCGTTGCCTGTAAACACATCGTGAACATATCAAGAGCTCCCATTATCGAAACGATAAACTATTTCTGTGCAATATTCTGCTCTGTTGGCTTTTGTTCTTCTGTGTACCCAACGACAGCAAACTTCCTACACGAAGATATTTGTGCAGGCTTTCTGACACCTGTGGTGAGTAAATGTTTAGAGAGTACTCTATCTCCATGTAAATCAATTATGGATCGTTCTTCACCATGGCTTCTACACGAGCGATGTGTAGATTGTTGCTGGACGCCCTGTGTGCTCCTCGTTTTTCAAAGTGGTTCTTCCTCATGCAATCTCTGCAATCCAGTTAGGGATTTTTGTACATCTGGGAAAGGCATTCATGTTAACTCAGGCTGAACTTATAATCGTAAAATATCTCCGCAATAAATGCTCTGTTATCTTAAAGATTAACTAGGAGCACACGACCGTAATTAGCATTTAGCTGTATTCCAACGAGTGCAGTGTGCTGGCTTCGCTATGGATTCGTTCTTTCCAGTGCTGCCAACAGGAAACATCTCTTTCATATTTTTTTTTTCAAATCTTTAAACTTTCATAGCTATATTCGTAGTTATTTAAAACTAGCATGCCCTTATGTCTTGTAGTGATAAATCCGTTTACACATAACGAAGTTTCGCTAAATTGCTTTTTGAATATTTCTGAACTTATTATATTTCATTATTATCATCCTATGCTTACAGAATGCACTATGTGTCGATCGGAGAACATCGGAAACGCTCATAAACGCCGTATTAACAATGTGCTTGCAGAGACTGGCACACTGCACAAATTTAAGACAGTATTTGGTGCACTAGACATGAGACAAAGTGAACGACAATGTAGGAAAATGAAGAAGTAGATAGATGCCTCCTTTCCTCTCCTCGGCCCAATTAAATGACAATGTTCACCTGGATATAGTTCCCTCCACCGTACGGTCACACATCATAACGAGAGCCCGGAAGCTTAGGCATTTTAGTTAAAACTGGCAGGCAAAAAGGCACTTTAAATACTGAAAATAGCAATATAATTAAAATAGGCATTTATTAAAAGTGAAAACAGAGAGTAATATCACTCATTATTAATAAAAATATGTATTTAAGATACTAAAGAACTTGTTTGTCATATAATCAAAGTATTTAAGCTTACTTTTCTTAGTCACAAGCAACAATAAGACATTTCTTCAAGGTATCAACTGTCTTAGACAACAGTTTGTCAGAGAAAACATTTTTCATTGTGGAGTAAGAACGTTCTACTTCCACTGAAGTCATCGAAGCATATTTAAAATAAGCTATTTCGGAAGGACTCATACCAGAAACAACAGAACATTCACATTTCAGGACACCATGGAAATATTAATCAAGACAAAGTAAGCAGTTTTCAATAGTCCTGGCGAATGAGCAAAAGATGCGCATTAGTTTCTGGTCGAGTTCATTTTCTGTTTATGCGTTTACAGGGGAACCAGGAGGGACGGTTTTCAATTGTTTGTTGCGTTTATGCAGCAGAGAAGTGTTTTCCACCGTAAATTTCATAGAATTGTCTCACGAGGATCGATACAAGGCCATTTGCCGGACTATTCAAAACTACAATACTTCCCTCGTCCTCTCTATTTCCTCGTATTCGTATGTCCATGCGTTCCTTTACTAATGAAGATTTTGCTATTTATAAAGACAATGAGTGAATGGTTTGAGGAGAAAATTTTTTGACTGCTCAAAAAGAAATAAAAATTTGAAACAAGCTTCTCAACAGATATTTTTGTGAGGTAATGCCATTTAATTTTTATAACTTTTTTCACTTAGATATTTTAAAATTCTTTGTGTTTTTTAAAATGGGTAAATAATCGCAGGAAAAAATCCATAACGATGCAAAACAGGCACAAAAAAAAAGAGTTTTAAACTTTAAGATTTGCAAGAGAAGCCAAAATAGGTAACCCCCCCCCCAAAAAAAAAAAAGGTAAAATAAAAGCTGGCTTTACCGACTCCAAATGAACGAAAACATAGAAAAGCATTTTGCCTAACTTCCGGGCTATGCTCATGTTATTTGCTCGCGATTGAGCATAAAAATGTGTTAACATCGACCTCACAGTTATAGGGAACAGATAATAGATCACATTGCACCGAAACATGATGGTGGACATTTTAGAAATACAGGTGAACAAAAACACCCTAGTTTTACAGTTTCTGAAGAACGATTAGTTACGTGCCCGAAATTCTTCCGAAATTAACCAGATTTATGCTCAATTGTTCCATATCAACTTGCTGAGCTGAAAGATCTATCTCGTGTTTCAGAAGGCTGAAGAAGTACTTACGATCTTCAGTGGGACAAAGTCGTCTTAATAAAGTTGCTATTTTAAACTATCAATGAAACATAACAAGGCGTTTGAATGTCGGTAATATAACTGACAATTCATCAAAGAAATGAGGCGCGGCGGTAGACGTTTGCCAGACTTTCGTTAAAACCCTTAACATTTTTGTTTCTTAAAGTGATTTTATTTATTTGCACGTTTTCAGCTTTAGAGTTCTTAAAACAAAATATAATAGTGGAATTATTAAACAAGTACATCGATTTTATTTCAGTTTATCACATATATTTTAATTTGTCACCTTATTAATAGAGATGCATTTTTAGTTACTTCAATTTCAAGTGTGACTTTTTCTTAGTGTTTTATCGTTATGTACTTTTATTATTACTGTTAATTTGTTACATTGTTAATAGTGTTACTTTATTTTTATTTTTCATTTATATTGTTTGCACCTCTGGTGTTGCTTTTAACTTTGCTTATTAAGCTTTATTTGCTTTTGCGTGTTTTGCTTTTGACTTCTTTACTATTTATCTATTATTCTTTTAATTTTATTTCTTACTTTCTCTGTGTTTTCTAAAAGACTTTATTGTTTATTACATCTGCAATTTCAAGTGTGACTTTTTCTCAGTGTTTTATCGTTATCTACTTTTATTATTACTGTTAATTTATATATAAACATAAACATAAAAAGTATAAAATGAACATGGGTCTGAAATTACTTTATTTGCTTGCTAGGGCCCTTTTTATACACCTCTACCACATAGCATAATATTCAAAATTATAACTGTGGGAAATAGAAAATCATATGAAATGTTCAAAATATCCTCCGTTAGCACGGATACCAAGCTGACTCCTCAAAGCACTGGAGTATTTTTTTTTAAGTGTTTAACGCCCGTTTTTACTACTGAGACACCACAGGCGGTGAACAATGATGATACATGAGATGAAATTATATATTGGGAAAGGATTTTTTTTAGTAACGCCTAAATTTACGGTACCTCCCCAGCATTTGCCATTTATGAGGACTGAGGAAAAGCTGGAAAAAAACCTCGGTCAGGGAGGATGGTCCTGGCGGGATACGAACCCCAGATCTCCAGCCCACGAGTCCGCATCTTAACGACCTCGGCCAACCTTGGCGGTCCCTGGAGTATCTCGTATTGTTTGGCAGTCTTATAGAATACGGGCTAGAAAACTTTCTACACCTTCGGCTAATTCATAGATCATACGAGCTTCTGCTAACTCCGCATTGAATACCTCATTTTGCTGTATCTGGAACGAAATCCGTAAACACATAGAACTGGCACTACTTGCTCGGCGCTACGTCAAACAATGAAATGAACTAAAAGTAGTTACAACACACCCACTCCATTTAACCACAGGTAAAAGCGAATGTTTACCAACTGTACGTATTAAGCAATTGTTCTTAGTGGGGTGATTGCCACAGGACAGCTATGCTGACAATGTAGCTTGCATATCACACCGTGTAAGCAGAGTTGTAGATAAAGGGCTCTAAAAAGGAAATAAAGCAATGGTCCCATGTGCATATGAAATATTCGCAATAAATATTTCCCCAAAGTTTTGACATACTTTTTTGTTATACTCTGTATTTACAAATCTCTCATAAGGGGAATGGGTTACCTATCGAAGTCGGCGCCTAAAAGTTTTGTTAATAAAAATCCGAGGTCTAATTATGAGGGTGATAAACATTTTAAAACATTGAAAAAAATGTTTGTTTATCATTATGGCTCGCTTGCTTCTAATATATTAATACATCTGTTTTAAGAAAAATTAATTTTTATAATGCATTTGCGCTAAAGTCTGTCTCATTTAGGTGTGTTTTTCATAGCTTGCTTCCATTTTTCTCTCTGTCTTTGCTTTTGAGAACACGAATGCAAAACTTGTGTGATTCCTTCAAAACGATATAAATTTTCAATTTATACCTTAACCTTTCCTTCAAAACCTGTATTTTATAATTATTTGTGCAACATTAATTGCAGAATCTCTCACCATTGGAAGTTTTCACAAATTTATCGCAGGAACCTTGGATTCAAAAACTTGAATGTTGATAGATAATCTTATTAATTGTGGTAGATGGAAAATTTTTTCTCCCAGATGTTTTGTTTTAGTGCTTATATGGGATAACGGGGTATAGCAAGTAAATATGCAAATATGCTCGATAAACTTTCGCGGTCTAATTAATTACAAATGATCTCGCGCGCCGTAATGATTTTTATCACCTGCCAGGGCGTATTTGCATATATATCCGATTATCCATTCATGATCAACCAGGCGATTCGCCGGTTAGCTGTCAGAAGCTAATTTATACAATGAAAACGAAGTGCAGAATAGCAAGAAAATATTTACTCCAATTGGGAGCAAGGTCCTTTTAAAGGTTACGAAAAATGTCACCTTCGTTCTTAAGCACATTTCATGTAAACAGAAGGTTTTTAGTATTTAATAAAGCTATTTAAGCGTAATTTCCTTGGAGTAACAAATGCAATATATAAAGATTGCGTTTTAAATGAAAGCATGCTATTATAGGACGAGAATATTTCGGACAGAACTGCACGTTGAGAAATATTCTTTAAAAATGTGCATCCATGAAATTAAAGACACACAGGCTTTCATTTCAAAATTTGACAATCTGTATTTAAATTTAATTTCATTTAAACAAAAAAAAAGTTTATTTATTAGATCGATTCATTAGTTCCAAGCGCTCTTGTCCGACATTACAACACTGCGTTTCCAGGACTTTGTCATCTGTCATTTGTTATTTGGAACGTTGTACTTGTAAATACGCCTTGAAAAGATAAAAAAAAAAAAAAAAAAAAAGAGAGAGAGAGAGAGAGAGAGAGAGAGAGAGAGAGAGAGAGAGAGAGAAACTCAGGGAGAACGGTCTAGTGGGAATCGACCCCAGACCTCCCGCTCACGAGTGCGCGTTTTAACTACCTCTGCCACCCGTAGTCATGAAGCAACAACGGAATCTCTTTTATTTGAGCATTTAGAATCCGTACATGAAATAAAAAACTGAAAGCAGGAAAGTGAGCAGAAAACGGGGCCGATATTTGTGTTAGTGCCACCTCAAATTAAGAAATGTCTCCCTTATACAGTTTGGAATACATGCAAAAATTGTAGTGTTAAAAGCACACGCTTCTCCTGTATCATTATTTCCTTTAGGTGTAAAATGCTTAGTTAAATTTTCACATTTCTCGGCCGTACGATTGCTTTTGTTTTTCTGTGTTACGATTCCTCCTCGAAACTCTTACGTTATCTTCACCTGCATTTGTTGCACACAACCGTTTGCATTTTGAGTAATTCGGCTTTCTCCGCTGACCTTCGGCATCCCGTCCCCAGGACTGTTCAGTTTGGTAGTTCAAGTGATGATAATAGCGATCTTCAACTGTTGTAATGCGTCTACTTTCAGCTGTTTGTTTATCTTTGAACGTGAAACAAACGACGTCAGTTTGTAAGATGAGAAAGTTTATCACAGTACCTTGAAATATTATTTATTTATAATGAAATGCATTATAACGGGGCTACAGCTGCACGAATTGATCAAAGGTTTCATAACAGAAGAGCGGCATAGCTAAAGAGGTTTATTAGCCTCTGTAAGCTGTCTACGTAAGTAAAGAATAATTTTATTAAATAATATGATTTCAAGTTACGTTTACACTATGTTATGCCTAATTTTCATTGTGTATAATGTTTATCATACTCCGAGAGAATATATTCACCACCTTTCATTCGTTGTTATGACAGAACTGCAGATGTCAGGGGAATAAACAGCAAACAGATGAATTCCTGCGCTGCAAGGCTGTACAAAATAAAACAGTAATAGATATGGCGTATCAAAAAGCGAAAAATAGAAATAGAGGAATAGGTTTTCTAAATATATACTAATAAAGAAGATGTGAACACTATCAAAACCTCACACCACTTATCCATTCTAAAAGATTATGTTTCTTTTATAGTCCAAATCTTACCATTGCGGAACAAAAGGACGTTTACTTCACTACTAATTGATGGTGTAAACAGGTAATTTAGAGCTGCCAGCATAGCTATTCTCTCTAAATTTAGCAAAAGCAAGTAATGACATTTAAATCAACAAACAATAATCATAGAAAGAAGCTTAATGAAAAACCCTTAACAAAAAACAAAAGCGAAAAGAAAAAGAAAAATCGAAAGAAGAAAACTAATCAACTAATGCAGGTGTTTAGTCGATAATCATTTCTAAATTAAAGCAAAATTAATCTAAACGCAATAATCGACTGATATGAAACGGAAGAATCAATCTAAATATAGTATTACCTAATAATCAACCAAACACCTTTTTATTTAAAAAAGAACTAATCTAAACATAAACCTAGCTCAATTATGCAATTATTTCAAATATGAAACGGCATAACTACCCTAAACCTAACCTTACACAATAATCAACTAAACAACTTTTCTAATATGAAACCAAAGAAAAAATCTGAGCCTAATATAATATTCATTCAAATATTAATTCGATAGTTCTGAATAATTGCCCATTAAAATTTCGATAAATATAAGAAAAATAATTGGTATCAATCATCGGTGGCTCGTTTGATTTGGTTTACTTATTTATAGACGCTCTTTAACATCTCAGGTCATCAACGTCCCATTCAACTCAAGGCGTGAAACGGCCGATAAAGTTTGCTCAGAGACCTCTTCTTTCAGGCTTCAGGTTCTTTTTCGTGCCGTAAATGTACGACACGGGACCCACGGCTTTACTTCCCTTTTGAAGGAAGCCATACTTAGGATTTTTACGCCCGAAAAAATCCATCGATCCAGGCCGGGATTGAACCCGCGATCTTGGGTTTAGGAGGCAAGTATGGTTACCACTGCATCACCAGGACCGACCGATTCGGTGGCTCGTGGCAGCATGAAACCAAGAGATCGGTATAGTGATAAATATGGGCCCAAAGTCACGGATCCAACCCTGGCCAGAGAGAATGGATTTTTCTGGCGTAGACACCCTAAGTATGGCATTCTCCGGAAGAGAAGTAAAGCTGTGGGTCCCGTGTCGTACCTTTACGGTTAAAAAAAGAATCTCAAGGCAAAATTTATCTGCCGTTTCACGCCCTGAATTGAATGGAAAGCTAATAACCAGAGATGTTAAAAAGATCCTTAAACTAAATAACCGTTTGAAAACAATAGTTAGCATGCATACCTTTACCACTTTTATAGCTAAATATAGAGAGCATGCTTCTAGAATCTTAATAACTAGAATTAACAATCAGACTTGCCTGGTTAAACATACTAAACAGAAAGACAGAGAATTAATAAAAACATTGCAGTAACGTAAATATTTAAACAAAGCAAAAGTTCATTCTCTTGGTTTTCATGGCCGCAAACTGTCGATGACCTTTTGATAAAAGTCTGGAATCTGCAGGACGAGGTCTGTCTCTACGGACAGTGAGTAATATTTACTTACTTTACGTTCCATTAATTCAAAAAGATATGAAACAACTACTTAATGAAGTCAAACGAAACATTCAGCAACAACTTACTACAAACGAAACAACCGGTTATCGCCGATGCCTGCATGTGAGCATTGTTACTTGAGATATAATATTGGTTGATGTTGAAATAACTGCAAGTTTTCCAATATTTAATATATACGACTGGTTGCCATTAAATACTGTCTCAGTATAATTATGCACTTGTCTTTTAAAATGTTTTATTTTACTTTGTAACGTAGCAAGATCAGTTTTTATAAAACTCGAAGCAAACTTTCATGCGATCGCACGTGATAAGAGATGACGTTTCAGGTGGTGCATGCACACAATGGTAAAGAGGCTGCGTCCGCCGCTTCTTCTCACCTCTCCCGTTCAAAATACTTCACAAGCTTACCGAGTTTCCCCTTTGTGGCGATTTTCCCCCATTAATACGTATTAAACAAAGTTATAGGAAATAAAACGTTGAAATATTTGGGGATACTTTGGGGATAGCGCAAATGGGCAACCTTCTAGAGGAGTAACCCTTGTAATCCAAAACAACCAGTAAAAGATTAAGTATGAAAGAAAGGGAGAAAAGGAAAGGAAATTCGTGCTAGAGGGGAGATTCCAACCCGCAAGCTTACATGCTATAAACCTTAGACTTTAGAAACTACTAAAGAAAATGGGAGAGAGGATCGCCTATATCCTGGGTACTGAAAGCCGATATGCACTGTCAACGACATTATATCATTCTCTGCTTATCGTAAGGGGAAGAGGAAGAGATAAGACGCTGTGACTGGACATGGATAGGTGGAAGGAGTAAGAAGTGGAGCTTGAAGCTAACACCTCATTGTTATTTCCAAAATGGCCAAAGTGTCTTATTATAGCATAGAAGTTCCATACAAGAAACGATTGATTATTGGTTGAAAACCCTGTAACGGCTATTTATTGATCATTTTATGGACAGGCTGAGTTGAAAGGACATTTTCGGAAAAGATTTACAAAGGAGAAGCAGTACGTTTGTTGACATCTCATCTCAGCTTTCGTTGAACAGAGAATATTTTGTTTTACTAACCACCTAGTGGCTAGCGTCGCGGACTGCTAGCTGGGGGCCCAGGTTCGATTTCCGGAAATTTTCTAAGTTAGGGAGGTCTGAAACGGGGTCCACCCAGCCTCGTGAGGATCATTGGGAAGTTGCCTGATGGAGAGGTGGCTTCTTCGATCACCTGCAGGATGCCGACATGGTGATCACATGCCCCCCTGCAGTACTGCCCTCTATCAATGAAGTCGTAAGACGAAGGTGGAGGCGACAGGCCAAGGCTCATCCCAGGCTGTAGCGTCAAATGAGAAATTAGCTCAAAGTGCTCCTTTATCTATCCCGTCTGCCATCTTCCATAAGTATGAAGATGTAGTGTAAGGGGTTAATGTGACTTCCTGAAATTTCCGCAATTATTACTGAAAACCGCATTGATGCAATTGGTTGCATAAAAAGTAATTTTAAAGTGACATATTGCCACACTGGATTATAAATGCGCTGTTATAAAATGTTCCGTTATCCCGTAAGAGAGTGGCAGGATTATTGCCCAGTGATTATCTCAGGAATGAATTGCGTTTTGGAAAATTTATTTAAACAAAGGTTTAGGGGACAAATGTGCTAAAGCTTTAGATTTATGTGAATATTTAAACGCTTCCCGTTCAGTCATAGCTTTACATTTACATTATTCGAAACATATATTATCATATATTAATGGAATAAAGATATTTATATTCAAGAAGCCCGAACCGATGATAAAAGATGAGGCAAATAAAGAACGCTGTTATAAAACATTAGGAATAGCACTCTACTTTTATCAAAGTATACGATGGTAGGTCCATAAGTTTCCGGCCTCGACGGTAAGGATTATCGCCCTCATAAAACCCTTATCTGGTGTCATACCTTATGTTATGTAAATAATTGTAGCTGTAACTTCCGCTCCGCTGTGTTCAGTTGTTCACACATAGTTGCATAAAGAAGGCTATGTATAGAAAGTTATGATATGTTCATAATAGAGTATCGAACTGTTATTAAATTCTTCACGAAAGAAGGACTTGTTCCAAATGAAATTAAACAGCAAGTGGACGGTGTATATGGGAAAGCATCCCCTCATATTCTACCGTAAAAGAATGGGCCAAACTTTTTTCGAAATCATCGAGAAAGCATTGAAGACGAAGAGCGTGGAGCTCGGCCCTTGGATGTGCTCACTACTGAAAACATCGCTCTTGTGGAAGGAGAAGTTATGGAAGACAGCGGCTCAAAGTTACAGAAATAGCAGCAAGGTTGGGCCTTTCTAAAACAACAGTCTTTCGAATTATTCATCAATATTTAGACATGAATAAGGTTAGTGCAAGATGGGTGCCTAGACTTCGTTCCTCAGTCCAAAAGCAGCAAGTCATCTGTTGTCAGGCATTTTTGAAGTTCTGCCGTGGCAACGAAAAGAAATGTTGCAAACCATTGTTATAGGAGATGAAACTATGGTCTTCCACTATAGTCCCTTGCCCAAAAGAGAATCAATGGAGTGGCGTAAACCTGGCGAAGCACCGCCGATAAAGGCCTAGGTCACTCAATCGATCATGGCCACACTCTTTTGGGGCTGTGAAGGAATACTCTTCATTGACTTCAAAGAGAGGAGGACCACATTAAATATGGAATACTATGCTGGCCTACTGCACAGACTACGTGCTTCCATCAAAGAGAAAAGGCGAGGAAATCTGAGTGGTAGTGTACGCGTTCTTCACGACAAGTGCTCACAGCTCTTGTTCCAAAGGAGCTGTGTACAATGTAGCTTCAAGGAGATTGACCATCCACCCTACAGCCCACATTTAACTCCCAGTGACTATTTCCTCTTCTCAAAACTCAAGAAGGACCTTCAAGGAAGGAAATTTAAGTGTGACGAAGAAGTGATGGATGATGTTTATACCCATTTTGCTGACAAGACTTCTGACTATATTTGGGGGAGGGGTTGAAATGTTAATTGAAAGATGTGAGAAGTTAATTGCAATAAGGGTAACTATATTGAAAAATGAAATATAGTTTTTGTCTTTATGATACCTAGAAAATGGTTAGGCCGGAAACTTATGGATCTACCCTCGTGCTTACACGGTAGGGACAGCTTAGATATTTCGCGAGATCGAATTCGGAGTGCGCATGTCAGGAAATTTATTATTACTTTTGCTTTATTCCATTTTAGATGACGCTGCATAAATAAAGGGATGGCGTAATTGAATACAAACCGAGAACATTTATTGCTGTTTTTATAATAAATTAAAAAGCTATGAGATATGTAGGTATAAGCCATTGAATACATAATACTAATTTATTGCCAAATGTAAGCGTTCAATAATTACTATTGAAGCCAAAGTTTAAGTTACCGGGACGGTGGTGGTTAACTATTGTATTGCCACTACCCATTCTTGATAATTAAAACCTACGACAGTTTTCTGCTTGAACACTTGGACACTTTTCGACAATAATACAAATTTTGACCGTCTGACCCCTAGTAGTTTAAGTTCATACTTTTTCACCACTGGAAAATCTTAAAAAATCCTGGAAAGTGTTACGCCAAATAATAATTAATTCTGATACTAAAACGTCGGTTGATGCATACTTCTTATTATTAATATTGCACTTTTTGTTAGCCTGTTTTTTGTAGTAAAATGCTGCCAAAAATAAACGCAGAACAATTAACAACTGGAAATTGTGTATGTGCATTGAAATTTCCTCTTGGACAAATGTTTATTTTATTTAGTAATTTTCAGTACACCACTCACATCTCTTTACAATATTCTTCTCTCTTTCTTCCATATTCATTATCGAATAGTAGTATGGTCGAGCTGCTGTAAAGAACGGAAAATACTATATACGCTTTTTAGAGTCTGTATTTACGGCGGAAGTTAGGCAAAAAGCCTTTTCTACCTGGGTGACTATATTTAAGATTCAGATAGAAATGAATACATTTCCCTACATTTGCGGTCGGTAGCATCAGTTTTTTTTTTTTGGCCTATTTGGGCTGCTATTACTTATTTTATAAGTTGTAAACATTTTTTTTTTGCCTGCTTTGGATAGTTATGCTTTTTTGCGATTATTTACGCATTTTAAGAAGCAAACAAAGAATTTTAAAATATCGAAATGAAAGGGTTATAAAAATTAAATGGCATGTTCATTTCACAAAAATATCTACTAGGAATCTTGTTATACATTTATTTATTTTCATTCAGTAAAAAATTTCCTTCTTAAGTTCTTTAAATAACAGAACCTTCATTAGTGAAAGGAACGCATGGGCATGCGAATGCCAGGAAATAGAAAAGGATGAGGGAAGTACTGTAGTTTGGAATAGTTGTGGTGAATAGCTTTGTATGGCTTCTAGGAAATTTATGGGGGGGTAACTGCTTCAGCTGCATAAATATAACAAACAATGCAAGCGGAAAGATGAGCTGCACAGCTGTGCAATAAAGAGTCCCTACAATATGCGCAGTACGGAAGTAAAACGAAATACTTTATTCCCCTATAAACACATAAACAGAAAATGAACTCTACCAGAAACCTTTACACATTTTTTGCTCATTCGCCAGGACTATTCAAAACTACTTTACTCTGTGTTGATCAACATTTCCATGGTATCCTGAAAGGTGAATGTTCTGTTGTAACTGGGATGCGTCCTTCCGAAATAGCTTGTTTTAAATATGCTCCAATCACTTCAGTTGAACTAGAACGTTCTTTTTGCATGATGAAAAATGTTATTTCTGACAAGTGGCTGACTTTGACAGTTGGTACCTTGAAGAAACATTTTTTGTTGCTTGTAACCAAGAAAAGTAAGCTTAAGTTTTTTAATTGTGTGATAAAGAAATTATTAAGTGCCTATCTTAAATACCTATGTTCTTAATTAATTAGTTTTATTATTTTCACTTTTAATAAATGCATATTTTAATTATATTAGTCTATTTTCAGTATTTTAAGTGCTCTTTTGTATGTCTATTTTAATCAAAATAAATGCCTGAATTCCGGGTTGCGATAATTATAAAATTAGGTTACACTAACCAAATCATTAACTTAATTCTTTTTTATCAGAAACGTTGTTATACTTTCTCAGCTAATCATTTTGGAGGAAAAATAAAGTAATAATAGTAATGCTTAAAATGTTTGGCCGTTATCCAGAAAACATCTATAAACAATAAAATTCGAAAACCAGAGTAAAAAACAATTTATTCTACGGTGTTACACATAACTACTTTTTATTTCAGCCACAAATACTGAATTTTTATGTACATTTTCATTAATGTTAGCATTTTAATTGAAGAACTTATAACTTTTACGTTTAACAGGTGTTGGTTATGCAACTTGTGAAGTACGGCGATAGCTTCATTGAGAAGTACACCACAACTTGGAGCAACATTAAAGGTACCGACACAAGCCGTCCTACTGTATATGCTGTGTTGTTGCCAGTTCAGCTCCACTTGCAAATGCGTTGAAAGAAGTAAGCTCAGGCGTATCTTGTAACATGCCCGTCATTGTGGCGTCCTCCAGTCAAGGGTAAACGACCGTCACCGGGATAGTTGACACTCGCGTTCCTTTTAATTAATCCGTTGCTTGTTACGAGATTTCCTATTCTATGACGCCACTCCTCGTCACCCAACTGCTACTGTGCGTTCATCCTAATAAATTGTTTGTTGTGCGTTTTACTGTTATCAGTAAACACTTTTCCTGGGCCCTAAATGTTATTTTGGGGTTATGATATACGACACCGTAAAAAAGACGAGACGGAGAAACGAAATTGCTGTAGCGTGGAAGTCAAAGGTGTCGTATTCTGTAGCGGAGAGATCCAGGGTCGTCCAACCTTTCGCAACTACCTCCCTGCAGTTGTGAAGTTATCATGCGCCGCATAGCAACAAGTGATGACGCAGCAGGAAAAACGGGCTCTTCGCACTTTTACTCACAAATAGATTGTAAGTTATCAGAAATGTTTCCAAAACCTAAATAAAGGAAATTAAATCTGCTGAAATTCGTCCACAAAATATAATTATTGTTGTTAGGCATAAAATATTTTGTTTCACATGTTCTGTAGTATCACTCAAAAGTTTAGGATTGGATTGCTAGGGAAAATGAAAATATTTTGGTATTTAAGCTTTGCTCAAAGACAGTATATTTGTGCCTACGACCCTAATGGGGATATCTTCGGGAGGAAGGGATGAGCTAAGGGCCAGTTTCTACCACAGACGTAGGGACAAAAACCTTTACAAATCTTAAACCACCTCACCTGGCACTGTCCATTCTGAAACACAACCAAAGGAATGTAATGAGATAAAATGGGAGAGTGGGCATTTCATGGGAAGGGAAGGTAAATCCCCGCATCCGCCTAAGCAACCAGGAGAGAACACCAAAAAAGCACGAGTTCAAGGTGGCCGGCTCGTGTCTTAAACATTTATTTATTAATATCACAACACCCTGTAGAACATTAAAATTTCCTCCTCCTCCTTTTTTTTTTTTTTTTTTTTTTGCTAATAAGCACAGCCCAAAAGTTCAGGCGTTTATTTTTAGTTAAAATAGGCAGGCAAAAGAGCACTTAAAATACTGAAAATAGACAGTAATATAATTAAAATAGACATCTATTAAAAGTAAAAGAGTTATATCACTCATTATGATATTTAAAATAATCAATCATTTCTTTATTACATAATTAAAGTAATTAATTTTATTTTTCTTGGTTACAAGCAACAACAAGATTTTTTTTGTCCAGCCGCTTGTCAGAGAGAACATTTTTCATCATGGAAAAGAACGTTCTACTTCCACTGAAGTGATTGGAGCATGTTTAAAACAAGCTATTTCGGAGGGGCTCATAGCAGGAACAACAGAACATTCACCTTTCAGGACATCCTGGAAATGCTGATCAAGACAAAGCAAAGTGGTTTTAAATAGTCCTGGAAAATGAGCAAAAGATACGCAATGTCTGGTCGAGTTTCATTTTCTGTTTATGCGTTTATAGGAGAATCAAGTTAGCATCTCTTTTACTTATTGCACACCTGTATACCGCTCTCATCTTTCTCGCTTGCAGATGTTTGTTACATTTATGCAGTTGAGAATTAATCCCACAACATATTTCATAGAAGTATATATATCAAGGCCATTCATCAGGACTATTCAAAACTACAATACTTTCCTCATCCTCTGTTTCCTGGTATTCGCATGTCCGAGTTAACCGTGCGTTCCTTTAATCAATGGGAGTTCTGCTAATAAAAAAGCTTAAGTGATTGGGTCGAGGAAAAAGTTTTTGACTGCCTGAAAAGAAATGAATGTTTGACAAGATTCTCAACTGATATTTTGAAGTGAACATGCCATTTTTCGCTACGACATATTTAAATTTTTTATTTGCTTTTTAAAATGCGTAAATAATCGCAGAAAAAAATCCAACGATCCAAAACAGCAAAAAAAGGGGGGGGGGGGTTAAACCTTAAAGTAGGCAACAAAAGTCAAATTTTTTTTAAAAAAAGGCGAAATAAAATCCGGTCCTACCGAACCCAAATGTACAGAATGTGCCTAACTTGCGGACTCTGCTAATGAATAGACATGACCTAATTTAAGGAATGGCTTCGTTTGTAAAACAGTTCTTTCTTCATATTATTCTTTTACGAAGTCATTTTAATTCTTTACTGATACTTTACAAGTCGTAGCTGTATATACAGAAGGGCGTTTAGAAATAATATGCAATAGCAGTGTTTAAAAATACTGCGCAATCTATGGACACGTCCATTCGTTGGGCCATGCAGGCGCTTGATGGCGGTGATAAGTAAAGCGTTAAGCGTTTGTTTGTTGTCAAATAGAGAAAGACGTGAACAAGATGAATTGCTTGGCTTTTGTTGAAGTAAGGCATCAAAAGTGCATCAATTTTTAGACATTTAATTGCGGTATATGTTCAAGGAGCTCCTGCACAGAAGAACGTTCATAACTGACACAATGGGTTCGGCATCGGCAGGGAACCAGCACATGAGAATGTGAGTACTGGGCGTCCGTCAACATTGAGGTTATGTCTGAATCAATTATGGCTAATAAGTGCATAACCTTTGATCTGGAATGCCAGATAGGCCTCAGCGGCGCATACTTGCACACAATTGTTCGCTAATGTTTTGAATATGAAAAAGGTCGCACATTGTGTTCATTTGACACAGGCACAGGAGGATAAAAAGAATGAAATTTGTCGTCGGTTACTGGAGGTATATAATGAACATCCGATTTATATATATATATATATATATATATATATATATATATATATAAACTGGTGACTGGTGACCAGATGGTGTCACCAGCACACATCAGATAAGAAAGTGCAATCCAAGCAATAGATACATTCAAGGACTTCCCCGTCCAAGACATTTCATGCTACTCCATCTGCTGGCAAGCGAAGTATCATCGTTTTTTCCACGCTTCAGGTATACTGCTAATGCAGGAATGTCTTGAATGTCTGTCAACAGCAAGGCGTACTGCAAGGCTCTTACAGGACTTGAACGCAGGATGCAGCAACGGCGAAAAGGGAAGGGTCGAAAGGAGAGATCCCCCAACATGACATTGCGCGACCCCTGACCAGCAACAATAGACTGCAAAGCGACTGTAGTTCCTGTTGTGCCGGATCTCACTCCGTCTGAGTAATCGACAATTCAAGGACAAGCAGCGAAGTTAAAAAAAAGGATAACAACGAGGAAATTCAAGTAGCTGTCCACAATGTTTTTGCGATGCCATTACTAGGAAGATTGCAACGATGCATTGACGCTGGTAGGGAGTATATTGAGAAATTCTATGTGCAGTGAACCATGTTGCACAAAAACAAAAACTACTATTATAAATAATATTCAAACACAACACCTATTTTGTGGAACAAAAAGTTGCAGCTACATTTGCCCTCTAAACCATGGATCGCGGGTTCGATCCCGGCCAGGATCGATGGAATGTTTTCTAAGTATGGCTTTCTTCGGAAGGGAAATAAAGCCGTGGGTCCCATGTCGTAGATTTACGGCACGATAAAGAACCATAAGCCTGAAAGAAGAGACCTCTGAGCAAAATTTGTCGGTTGTTTCACGCCCTGAATTGAATGGGACGCTGATGACCTGAAATGATAAAGAGCGTTCATAAATAAATAAAACAAATAAAAAAACTTCCATTTGTTCTGAGTAACATAACGTTAGATGTGATAAAGGATATTATAAATGAAGGAAAGGAAAAATCCACCCACTAGTTTATCTTTTCTATTGTCCCTCATACTTAGAAGGCCATACGTACGTGGCAATCAGGCTAATGTTTTGAATCACTGAACAATTTTATATCTCATCATAATCATCCAAGTGCGATAATTCTAAACTGCCTGGATGACCTTGAATTTGGGGATTTTCAAACCACTTATTTGTGGCAATTATCACCTTTTCGTCGTCGTAAAATGAGCACCTAGGAGGTAATATTTTCCTTTTCGGAAGTAAATTATGATAAATGAGGGCTAGGTTTGCAAGTTGAGGCAATAATTCAAATCAGAGCTGTGATTAGCAGCCATGGGAACGATTGTCGTCATAATGGGGCAGCATATGCCTTCTCAATATTTGCTTCTTCTTATTTTCCATGAGAGGAAATCAAAATTTTAAGAATTAATTGGATATAATACCCTTGTTACTTTCTGTCCGTGTAGTAAGGTAGGTACTTAAAAAAAATAAATAAATAAAAATAAAAAACAAAACCAGTGTCAAGATTTCACTGCTGAAGGGGTTACATTTGGCATTCCAGCTTAACATGCCATCAAAACTAGTGCACCCAGGTTTATCACCTGTCATTCGTTGTGCTTGTAAATAATACATCTTGACTTTTGCAGATTTGAAGAAAGTTTGCGCTTGTTGATTGTGAGTTAAACACTTGGGTAGGTCCATAAGTTTCCGGCCTAAGCATTTTCTAGGTATGATAAAGACAAAACCATGCATCCTTGAATAGCTATCCTTTATTGCAATACACTTCTCCCCTCTTTGAACTAACATTTCAATCCCTCCCCCCCAAATAGTCACAAGTCTTGTCTGCAAAATGGACATAAACAGCATCAATCATTTCTTCGTTACACTTAAATGCCCTTCCTCGAAGACCCTTCTTGAGTTTTGAGAAGAGGAAATGGTCACTGGGAGCTAGATCTGGGCTGTAGGTGGATGGTCGATCTCCTTGAAACCACATTTCTTCACATCTTCCTTTGCAACAAATGTGTGCACAGGCGCGTTGTCGTGAAGAAGGCTTACACACCAGTCAGCTTTCCTCGCCATTTCTCTTTAATGGAAGCACACACAGGACGGCATAGTACTCCCATTTACTGTGGTGTTCCTCTCCTTGAAGTCAATGAAGAGTATTCCTTCACAGTTCCAAAAAATTGTGGTCATGATCTTGATTGATTGAGTGACCTTGGCCTTTAGAGCGGTGCTTCGCCAGGTTTACGCCACGCCATTGGTTCTCTTTTGGACAATGAATAAATGAATAGTGTTTAACGCCAGTTTTTGCTACAGAGGCACCACAAGCGATGGACACTGATGATACGTGAGATGAAATGATATATTGGGAAAGGGTTTATTTTTAAGGAAGGAATCGCGTTCCAGGCCTAAGCTTAAGGTACCTCCCCGGTATTTGCCATTTCTGAGGACCGAGGAAAACCTGGAAAAACCTCAGTCAGGGAGGACGGTCCTAGCGGGTTTCGAACCCCAGACCTCCCGCTCATAATTCCGCGCCTAAACGACCTCGGCCACCCGTAGCGGTCTCTTTTGGACAAGGGGTCATAGTAGAGGATCATTGTTTCATTTCCTGCAACAATGGTTTGCAGAACTCCTCTCTCGTTGCCACGGTAGAGCTCCAAACATGCCAGACAACAGATGACTCGTTGCTGCTTTTGGACTAAGGAAAGAAGTCTAGGCACCCATCTTGCACTAACCTTATTCATGTTTAAATATTCGTGAATAATTCGAAGGACTGTTGCTTTAGAAAAACCCAACCTTGCTGTTATTTCTGTAACTTCTGCCGCCGGTCTTCCACAATTTCTCCGTCCACATGAGCAGTGTTTTCAGGAGTGAGCATCTCCAAGGGCCGACATGCATGCTCTTTATCTTCAATGCTTTCTCGACCCATTTGAAAACTCCATTTTGAAGAGCCTTCTTTATGCAATTATATCTCAACTGAACACAGCGGAGCGGAAGTTACAGCTGCAACTATTTACTTAACAGGCAAGGTATGACACCAGATAAGGGTTTTGGAAGGCGATAATTCTTATCGGCCATATGGACCTACCCTCGTAAGATGGAATTTAATAGAAAGCGTTGAGACTGCTCGAAAAGTTACTGTCGTCTACGAAGAGAATGCCATTGGAGAAAACACGGGAAGAAAGTGGTTCTATCGTTACGCCACTTTGACGTAAGTGATTTGACACGTTCAGGAACACCATCGTGCTTTGATGAAGACATTCTGAACTCTTTAATCCATGAATATGCATTAGCAGATGTGATCAGTGAACAATTCCGGTGTATTGGTACTACACTCATTAAGTGAAAACAACAAAAATCAGCCGGTGGCCATTTAAGTATCTCTGATTGCTCGCCATCGGTTAATTCGTGAACAATATCGACCATTTCTATCCAAGATTAGTGCTGAAAGAGAGTAATAGATAACGAAGGAGAATATATTATTGTTTAATTTCAGTAATTCATTCCAAATAAAAGTTTTATCAAAGCCAAGAAAAAGCTGACCTGATCATCACTGTGATATAATATCACAGTGAGCAGTAAGTAGTTAAATATGCAATGACGCAATTAATGCGAAATATACATTTAATATATTATTATTATTATTAATCATATATACACATTAAAAGATATTTCTTCTTTTATATTTTTCAGTTTACAGATAGTGAAACCGAAAAATTCGTGTATGTAATTTCAAAATAATCGGAATTTATTATTATCTGTTTGGTTTATATAAGGAAGCTGTTTAACATATTTTGAATGTTAGCGTCCCATTTAATTCAGTCTTTTCAGACTTGAGGTTCTTTATCGTGCCGTAAATCTACGACACGGGATCCATGTCCTTACTTCCCTTCCGTAGGAAGCCATACTTAGGATTTTTACGTCCTAAAAATTCATCGACAAAGGGCGTCACCTGAGATCTACCATACATACATTAATACCATTAGACCATAAGGACCGATAAATATATACATACAGAGATGCCAAAAACGTGTACATACTTCAAACAGAGAAAAAACTGTGTTAACATAACAAATCTGAATTCACACAAACAGAAAATGATGAGCACTAATCATATTAGACTTTTACAGTTACAACAGTTGTTCAAAATGTTCACCATCGGCGTCTATACACTTCTGAGTACGTTGAAACCCTGATTGAGCAACGTTTGCGAAAGTGTCCTCAGCGATTGCAGCACATGTCGTTTCAATTTCTTCCCGAAGTGCTGCCAATGTAGCTGGTTTTCTACGGTATACAACATCCTTCAGAGTTCCCCGTAGGTAGAAGTCCAACGGAGTTAGATCCGGAGAACGGGGTGGAAACTCAATCGAACCTCTTCGTCCTATTCAGTACCTTGGATAGTGCCTTAGATCCAGTGAGCGGAACTTGTTGCTGTGCGAGGTCTCCCAGATCTGCCTTTGTGAACATCGCATACAGTTCCATGAGTCTCAAATTTGTCTCGAATGCGTGCAATTGTTACTCACGTTGGCGGTTCTGTTCTGTACACACGTCTCCAATGCCTTTGTTTGAACCTCAACAACAATCTCGGTTTTTCAATACCACTTCAAAATTGCTTTCCGCTGTTCAAACGATAATCTTGGCTCCATTTTGTTGTAGCAACGCCATCATAACATAATGTGAGTTGCATCTGTTTACAGAACATCATATGATAATCTTGACTTCATTTGTTCATTGTTGATTTACCTGTCAAGTAACAACGCTATCATAATGTATGTGAGTCACATCTGTTTACAGAACATCATACTACACATTACTGTCGTGTTTCGGTTTAACTTTGAAATATATTAAATAAATATCTACTGTGAAAGTTTGTATACATTTTGTGGCACGATATATATATATATATATATATATATATATATATATATATATATATATATATATATATATACATACAATAATAAATTCATTACTTCTGCTTACGGAATGAATGCAAAAGTGCTGAAAGTTAATAGTTTCGCATTTACAAAAGAATGATATGTATAATTAACTAGCTAGCCTGCGTGGTTATTGCCTGAACCAAACAAAGTGAATTAGTATTAAGATGGTGTGCTAAATCTGAAAATCAGTTTAGTTAATTGCAATTAGGTAAATATTTTTAACAAATTCACAATAAGTATATAGTTAAATTTTGTGTATTTTATTAAAGCTTATTTTTTTTCTGTACACTTTTTCTAAAACAAGCCTCTAAATACAACAAAGAGTAAACATAGATGATTTGAAAAAGAGGCTGTATAATATTTATAGAGATTACAAGTATTAATTATAACTTTGTCAGATCTGTAATTGTTCTTATATTTTGATAAATGTATATAATTATTTACACTATTTGATCCTGGCAATACTGTTACATTTTTGAAGTGTGCCATCAATAACACTGTAGGTGCATAACTTTTAGAGTGTTTACGTTAATACTTCCATCGCCACTTTCAGTAAGCTCTTCTGCTGCCTTTCCTGTTATGTGAGGTTTCTAAATCAGGTAGCTGCTACTTGTAGCGGTGCACAGATAGGAAGATTTCAAAAACACCACTTTTTCGTTTTTTTTTTTTTTTTTTTTTGAGTAGTGTTTAACGCCCGTTTTTACTACTGAGGCACCACAGGCGGTGGACACTGATGATACATGAGATGAAATGATAAATTGGGAAAGGATATTTTTTTTTTTTAAGGAAGGAAGCGTTCCAGGCCTAAGTTTAGGTACCTCCCCGGCATTTGCCAGTTATGAAGACTGAGGAAAACCTGGAAAAAACCCCAGTCAGGGAGGACGGTCCTGGCGGGATTCGAACCGCAGACCTCCCGCTCACGAGTCCGTGCCTTAACGACCTCGGCCACCCGTGGCGGTCCCACTTTTTCGTGGCCGACATGAGTCTCTTATGAAACCATCGTGAATACAAATCCATGTTTACATTTGGGACAATAATGAATACCTGACTGATGGCTAACAACTGAGTGTTGCATATTCGCTTTGATATTTGAAATGTGTAATATTATACCAAATATTTAAAAATATGTATAGTAAAACTTATGGAAAACATTCCTACTTATTGAATATCGTATTGGCATTATATTGTGCATTAAAATACAGAGGGTGCCAAAAAAACGTATACACACTTTCACAGTAGATATCTGTTTAATATATTTCAAAGTTGCACCGAAAAACAACAGTAATGCATAGAATGATGTTCTATAAAAGACGTGACTCACATTACGTTATGCTAGCGTTGCTACAACAAAATTGAGCCAAGATTATCGTTTGAACAGCCGAAAGCAATTTTGAAGTGGTATTGGAAAACCGAGAATGTTGTTGATGTTCAAAGGCAATGGAGACGTGTGTACAGAACAGAACCGCCATTGAACTTCTACCTATGGGGAACTCTTAAGGATGTTGTATACCGTAGAAAACCAGCTACACTGGCAGCACTTCGGTAAGAAATTGAAACGGTATGAGCTGCAATCGCTGAGAATACTTTCGCAAACGTTGCTCAATCAGTAGTTCAACGTACTCAGAAGTGTATCGACGCCGATGGTGGGCATTTTGAGCAACTGCTTAGCTTTAAAATTCCAAGATGATTAGTGCTCATCATTTTCTGTTTGTGTGAATTCATTTTTGTTAAATTAAAACAGCTTTTCTTTGCTTGAAGTATGTATGCATTTTTGGTACCCTCTGTATTTGATTACCAGGGGATGTAACGCTAAGTCTATCCAAAATTACTTCGTTAATTTTAATTGATGAATTGAAACATTTCCTTATATGATCTAGTGCGCTGTTTGTAACATGGATCACCAATAATACGATCGAAAGCCCAGTCTGTTTTGCGCCAGCGTTAATGGTTATTTTTCCTCTTTGTCAGGGAAAAGTAAAAAGGGGTCATTCAAGGAGCTTTCGTTAGTGTGTAGGCTAGCCTTGGTCTCACCCAGTTGGATATATCTGCCCTCTTCTGGGATTTTGTGGAACCTTAAGCACAACAGAAGAACTGGGATGCAAACAGTATCAATATAACATTTCTCTATTTTTGTAATGTAGAATTACGTAATTATTTTATTTTTACTTAAACATCTTTTTATATTTTTACAATTGGTTCTTTATTCATATTTTAGTTTATTGCAGCGGAACGGCGCGGTATGTTACGGAAGTAAGAGTAAGAAGAAGGACCAGTAAAAAGTTCAATGAAATGTCAAGGATTCATTTAACGAATGATGTACATGTAGAGAAATGAACTGGGTGATTGAGCTTATTGCAAACGTATTTAACAATGGGCCATATAACAAGAACTTTTATTTAATATTGACATAATTACATTAAATGCTGTACCTGGCTATGATCACATTCGGAGCATCACTGATAATGGTTTTTGACCCTAAATTTGCCAGTGGTTAATAAAAATATACAGTGTCTTTTTAAGAGGTGAAATCTATAACTTATACTATTTTTATATGAAGTTCTTAAAACCTTCTGGCATATTAAACATGATCAAATGTCAATTTAGTGCCATGTCCTGTATACACGTCGGTCCTGGTGGTCTAGTGATAACCATACTTGTCTCGTAGACCCAAGGTTGCGGGTTCAAACCTGGATGGATATGGCTGTCTTCGGAAGGGAAGTAAAGCCCAATGGTTTCGTGTCTAGATTTATAGCACGTAAAAGCCTCAGGAATTTATCGGTTGTTTCACATCCTAAATTGAAGGGGACACTAAGGACCAGAGATGTTAAAGAGCGTCCTTAAATGAAAATAACTATGTAGGACTGAAGTATTCGGTCATGCTCTACTTGGGAGTTGGACGCACTTATAGCAGTTTAAAAGATTAAAGAATGTCAAAAACTGTTTAAAATGCAAACTACATTGAATTGCTATTGCCAAACTCTTCGGCGTTGCTTTCTTTGGAGGCCATTTATCTTTCTGCGCGACGTTTTCTTGGTTTCTGTGCTTAACTGAGAATGATGTAACCTAACTTGGGTTGCCATGCGGTGTTACTAACGGCCTAAGTGTTATCTTCAAGGTAAGACACGGAACACTGTTAATTTATATTTCCCGAAAGCAAAAACACGCGGTTTTCAGAACAAAATTCAGCGCATGCGTACACACTCGTTGCAATTTTACGGTCACCCTCCTTATTACCATAACAAGGTATTTCACATGGATGATGACATATGACCATTGTTTATTTTATGATTCGCGAGCAAACGCTAAAAAAAATAATACCCATCCAAAGCTGGGGTGGCATATCTAGGAAGTTGCAGGTTTGCGCTGCTCCTAATTATATCATCGTTTAATTTTATACAGGGTGTTCAAATTTAAAAGGGCTCTTACCTTATTGTTAACTTTGCCAACTTTCTCATTAGCAATGCTGTGAAGTTGCCGAGAGAACACTGCTATTAAGATGAGTGAGGAGGGAGGGAAAAGTGTAGCAAAGTAGAGTTTTTCATCCGTTTTCGGTCGTTGATTTTCTCTTATAACTCTCAAACGATTGGATTTAATTTGACATGGGTATATATACAAGTCTCTCATTCCACTGCGCAATCGAAAATTGATTTTGCCGACGAGAATTAATGCGTAACAGCCTCGCCACCTGCCAAGTGAAATCGTGTCGCAAGATCGAACTCAGTGCAATTCGTGTCCCTTTCTATATTTGTTGGTACTTAATATTCTGTTCATCGTGTAAATACTTAAAGTGCCTGTGCAACACGGCGAGACATGTCTGAATCATTTAAAAAATATTTTCAGACAATAGCCACAATTTATTCTCCGAAATATTCGCTACCCTGGCCCTGCTCAACGGCAAAACGTACACTGGCCTGGAAGGGGGAGGGGTACTGTGACATTAATCCTAGGCCCAACTAATCCAAATATATCTTAACCATCTTGTTAGGAAAAAGCATTATTCGAAATATATATTGCAAAATACACTTTTGGTGTTCATTATACTGTATCGCAATTTATTATACTTGGTAAAAGCTTGATATACTTACAAATATAAACTATTGTTCCTAGGCGCCTGTCGTTGCAAAAACCAAGGTTACCGTTACGCACAATGCGTCGCTAATCGCTATCCTCCTCTTCTACCATTACTTTAACGGACTTGGTTTGCCTTTTATACAAAATGTCCTACACTCTGATGCTAATAATGACTCTTTAATACGTTGTACATTGATAATGCTATTGCATTGTCAGCTCTTTATTAGAACCATTTTATAATTGCCACAATATTGTAACCTGCCTCCATGGGTTTTATTTCAGGCCCAACAGTAATTTTCTATGGATTAAGATGAAGAAACTGTGTGGCTTTATACGCACTACCAATTTCCTGGTTAAAGCCTTTCGAGAATTTTCTAATTGATAGACTACTTCATCAATCTTATCCTCTGTCATAATGCGATTTTTTGGTTATGAAGCCTTGGGTTCGAACTTTGTTTCACCAACCTAAAATTGCGCTTCCCGATGAAAAATCTACCTCTGAAAGTTAAGCTCTCGATTTCTCGCCGAATGCTTTCTTGAAGTTCCACGAGAGTTCGTGACTTGTTGTGATACATTTTCATTTCTAGCTTAACTTATGGAATAAACACAATGGATTAAATTCAGGGGTAACCAAGTGGGGCTTATGCGGTAACGCTTGAAACTCGCATTCGAGAGGTCTCGGTTTCAATTCCCTTGATTCTGGCCATTCTGACTGTGGGTTTTATCGTGGTTTCCTCTGGACACTTAGGCGAATGCTGGGATGTATATTTACATTTAACGAATTTTTGGCTTTCCTGTTTCCTTTCCTTTCAATCCATCGCATCAGTTCAGGATGGGGAGCGTCAGGCGAGGAGAAATAAATGGTGTCATGTGGTGTGGCGGTGGCTTGCACTCGTGAAAAGTTCCTATGCTAGCGTTTGATGAGTTCTGTCTGAGGGGCTTCGAGAGGCCTCAGGTGAGGTCTTGGTGGAATTGGGTTGGTTCTCGCGAGTTCACCCGCTTCTGGGGACGTATCATCTGGAAACGTTAGGGACCCCATCTAGGCCCTCGGATTCTTGGCCTCCCCGTGTATCCATCATCTGATCCCTTTATCCTTGTGTACAGTAGGCTCATTAGCGGCCTACGTGCGAATTCCTCAGTTTAGGGCAGAAGAAGGTCACATCCTTTAGAAATTATACTATCTTCAGTGCGACAGTTTGCACCGTCTTGCTGAAAATAACCAGTTCATGGCTCCTGTCGTCCAATTGATTCATAAACTCATGGAAGATTTCCATGTAGACTGCAGTACCCACTATTGAATGAAGATGAGGTCAATAATGTGCACTGGTTCATATTGTACTGTACGTGCTGTATTGCTGGTAACATAAAGTTACTGTCGACTGTTGTAACAGTAGTTACAATAGTTTCGACTTGTGGTACTAATTCGCTTATTGTTGAACTTTTTGCTTTTGTTAAGAGCCTGGTTTTGCAATTGCTTTTTTTTTTTTTTTTTTTTTTTTGAGTAGTGTTTAACGCCCGTTTTTACTACTGAGGCACCACAGGCGGTGGACACTGACGATACATGAGATGAAATTATATATTGGGAAAGGATATTTTTTAAGGAAGGAAACATTCCAGATCTAAGTTTAGGGTACCTCTCCGACATTTGTAATTTATGAGAACTGGGGAAAACCTGGAAAAAAATCCCAGTCAGAGCGGACGGTCCTGGCGGGATTCGAAACCCAGACCTCCCACTCACGAGTCCGCGCCTTAACGACCGTGGCGGTTTGAATTGCTGATTATTATATACTGAGTAATATGTTTTATTTTATAATATATGTATTGGCTATATTTCAGAGATGTTTTTATTAACGGAAGATGTTAATGTCTACATGAAACAAACTTTACGTAAGATTGTAGGACTTGTGTGTTGTGTGAGGGGGGGGGGGGGGGTAGAGACATTTCCGTTCCTATCTTATTTTATAGCCGCAAGAATGCGCCAAGAAGGATGGGAAAGTGTACGGCTGAGCTTGAGAGAGTGGAGTCTTTTGTTGGGAAGATAGGCAGCCATATTTCCTCCTAAAATTGCACGACATCCGGGAAAGGACGAAATAATCGCCATAAGAGGTTTCATGTCTGATTGCATCCGTGTTATAAATAGTACTCCAACATACTCCTAGAGCAATTTTACTGCTGTGTTTTTAGTATGAAAATTGACTGAAAGCGGTTCACCGCAGAACAGACAAACTGCAGCACAGAGACATGAACAAGATCAAAGTCTGCACTCAAGGGCTTCTTTCTTCTCCTACTTTTTTTTTTCTCCAGCAGTTTAGTTCATTATTTCTAGTTGCCCCTCAGGAGGACATGTCCTGAGCAATTACACACCGTAATTATGTACATCCTCAAGCTGGTCTTCCACAGCAAACCATCAGTGAAGCATTTTCCTAGAAGAGAGCACGCCATTTCTTGTAACATTAGCTTTTATTAGTTTTAAAAATAGACTTCGCCTTCCTCTTCTTTGCTTGAAGCCTTTAATTTTTTTTTAAAAGTAAAACCGGAATTAACCAGTGATGCTCAACTTATTTCATGAAGCAAAGGTATCGTGGACAATGAGCGGAAGTGGTTCCATAGATCATGAAGAACAGATGATTGAGTGTAATAAATAAATAAATAACGACGCAAATAGCTTGCTTTTCTTTGCAGTTATTTGAAGTTATTTTTTCCGGCGAGGAACGTCAATACACTTTTCTCACACATTAGCGCTATCTTTCCATCACTTGCCTATCTGAAGACTATGCAATCTTGTCCACTAATATTTACGTTCAAGGATTGATCTTATTAACAGAATACCGTTACCAAGACTACATACAAAGTACATACCTGATTTAAATTTTGCCAACCTTTCCTAGAAACTTTTCCCTTGCGTAGTGATACCGCTCCCAGCGCCTTTTCTACTTTGTGAAAGCTCCTTGCAGGGGTGAACCGTCCATTAAAGATGCAAGGACGAGCCTACCAAAAATTAGCGTGTTACCTCATATGTGTTAATTTTATTGGCGAATTATTTGAATTCAATGTCAATTAAAAAGGGAATAGGAAAAATAAAAAAAGTATAGGGGAGTAAGTGTAAATAGTGCAATATGCAGATTATTTTCGAAAATAATATGAAACAGAATGGAAAAAGAGGATATAGAGCAAGAAGATCCTTGCATTGACACATTTAACATTAATTGACCTTGAAAAAGCATTTCATACAATTCCGAGCTGTAAACGTTGGGAAGTTTTGAAAAAGAATATAACACCAATAATGAATTAATTCTCATTATCAGAGAAATGTTTAATGATAACAAATGTTATATAATTTGTGTTACACCAATGGAAGTGTAGCTGTCAAGGAATGTGTATAAATATAATAAATACATATTTGTTCAGTGTATAAGTTGCCGATCATCAAATAGTTGTTGCACATTTAGCATTCGTGGTTAAAAAATTAAGAAATTGCTAGAAAGCATGGTACCTTACAATAAATTACAGGAAAGCAGATTATTTTTTCATTAACGCAAATACAAATAACGAAGAAATAGAAATATTACTAGTTGACCAGTCCAAATGCTTAGGAACAATCATAAATAACGTAGAAAACATTGAATAAAGAGAAATAAAATATGGAATTGAATTGTAAAATATTTGTAAACTGTTTAAATTCAATATGGTGGGACAAAACATAAAAAATGTATAGGAAAAAATTTGGTGGAGTTATGGGAGTGAGATAAGGGGTACTGAATGAGAGAATTCAAAGTGCATTATCGCAGACGGAGTGCTAGAATTTCGAGAATGGCTCATATTAAAAATATAGAAAGTAGAAACGCAATGGGTGCAGTTGAAACTGTACTCCAAAGAAACGAAAAACGAGCCTTAAGTGGTTTGGACATCTGATGAGAATGGGAGAGGACAGATGGCCTAAAGCAGATGGCAACCACCAGGAAGACGAGAAAGAGGAAGACCGAGAAGAGCTTGAAACAATGAGATTGTGCAGGTAATGACAGGAAGGGTCTTATACAGGATAGAAGAATGTGGGCGATTGGCACAAGAAGACGGCAGTGGCTGTACAACCCTGAGATAGACTATTTTACTAAGTGCGCTGTCTGTGAGATATATATTAGATCACCAATAATATAATCGAACTCTCAGCTGCTTCTGCAAGAGTAGCAGTGCTTTTTAGTTACTGTCTTACACGCAATTTTCGTTACTGTCGGAGGCTAGCCTGGACTCAGACCAGTTAATTATGTCTTTACTCGTCTGAGATATAATGCAACCATATCAATTTAAAATGTAGTGTTTCGGTATTTTCGATTGCATTGTGATAACACGGAATAATGTAATTATTTTAGAGTAAGGACTATTTATTATGACTTATTATTTTTACAATTAATTATTAAAATCCCTTAATCATACAGTACCTGGATTTATTGCATTACGCACAAAATATTTGTTTTTCCCTTTATACTCATCTAGAAATATCGTATTTTGAAACTGTACTATAATCGTGTTTCTAGGTAAAATCCAAATATTTGTAAATCTATTAATGTGAAAATTTGATGATAAAATCATCTCTATATCTGTTAAAAGTACACGTAAACAGTGAAACAGAACAAAATATTAAATTTTATAACTAGATAGCCACGATGTTGTAATTGAAATTGCATAAACCTGATAAGATCTTGTATAATACATTTACACACACAAAATAAAATTTTCTCGTATAAAATGCTGAATCAATGATTTGTGTTGCCTCCTCTATCCTTCGTTATTACGCCATCACATCGTGTGGGTATTAAAATGTTTGAGTTGGTCAGGCGAAATCTCATTAAACCACTTCCTATGGATGACGTCAACCAGGTCTGTCTGTCTGTCTATCTTTTCTTCTCTCCCCCCTTTTTTTCTTTCCTATAGCATTGACAATCGTCTTCCAATATTCTCAAGGGGGTTGAAATCTAAGCTGTTCTCTGGCGACATGAGGTTAAAATCCCTAGTTCTTCAAGAAAACTTCCAACTTTTAGGATAAATGTGCACTTTTTATTAGAATTATGTGAATGTAACATGAATTTGGTAAAATTAGCCGTGTTTAAGCAAGGTACTCACATAGTGTGTAAAGTGCAATTTTCAGCTGATACAAACTACTCCACGATTGTTGGCATTAAACTTTCTCTTAAAATCATTATATATGCATTCTGTTCCCTCAACAACACGTAATGCACCCACTCCTTTGCTGGAAATACAACCCCAGACCGTCACACTTTCTGGGAACTTCACTGTTGAGTCCAAACATTCTGGCAGAAATTCTTCGCTGCTCCGACGACGGATAAATATTTTTCCATCGTTTCTTCTGCCATTCAATTTTGATTCATCTCTGTAGCATATACCAATGTTCACAAAACGATGCCTCTCAGCATAATGATTGACTGTGTTAACCGTCACGGGTCGCCGAGGTCATTAAGGCGCGGACTCGTGAGCGGGAAGCCTGGGTTCGAATCCCGGCAGGATCGTGAGGTTTACCTCAGTCCTTATAAATGGCAAATGCCTGGAAGGTGCCCTAAACTTAGGTCTGGAACGTTTGCTTCCTTAAAAAAAAATTCCCAATTTATCATTTTATGTCATGTATCATCAGTGTTCACCGCCTGTGTGCCTCAGTAGTAAAAACGGGCGTTAATCACTATTCACATATTCACTGGTAGCCTAAATGCCTCCAAATTTCCTCTATATTCCAATTAAAATCCATATAGACAATATTATGTAATCTTAAAAATTTAACACTTATTTATTAACAGAACTAAAATGTAACAAATACAGCACATTTCATGTACACAAAAATATTAAAATCATAACTTGCATCATTCCTCTGTTTTCCCAGATATTTTAAATATAAATATCACCAACCCAGATCAATATACTCAAAGGACGTTCAAGAGTTTATCAAATAGCATCATAATCTCGTAAAAAATAAAAAAATTAGAACTTCATCGTTATTCCCCCATAGTTTCCAGTAAAGTTGACATAGAACTTGAATACATCCGGTCATATTTTGCATCATTTACGGAAGCGGGTCATCATTAATAAAATCTGGACTGGTTAAAATCTTACCTTACTTTTTAGGGACCCACAGAAATATCAAATTGAAGCCTGCTGGTTATTGCATTAAAAATAGTTAATGAGTTTAATGCGAGTGCTTTCTATCTTCAAATTCGTCTGCTTAGGGATCCTCGTAAATATGTACATGTCTTCTACTGCACTCCCAGAGGAGGGCTAGAATTAAGGTCGGGTCTTTATCATTCCGTACAAAACTTTGACGTAATTTTATTTTTAGATTAACTTTAGGTCATATTAAATTATAATAGATCTATATGGGGTATTTAGGAAGCATTTTAGCAATTTTTAGGTTATGAACAACTCCGTTTCTCTAATCAGCAAACGTTCTGTGAAGTCGACGCAAAACCCAACGTTACCAAAGTATTTATTCCCATTAGTTTTAACGCTAATAACTCCAAGCTTTAAGCATTTAGTATTCAGGAAATGCAAGCAAGACTTAAGCCACTTCCGCAGCTCCTATTACGAATAAGGAACAATGGAAAAGTTTTGCAGGGGTCAGCTTTCTCCTCGGCGTCGACATTCCTGTACATTTCTATAATAATGTTGGTGCCAACCTCTGTGAACGATAAACACATTCTCTCGATTGAGAAACGAGATTTTAAACATGACTCGTAGTACACGAATGTCAATATTCTCTGCAAATACTGCAACTTTTCTTTGGTTGGTAACTATTTTTTATGTAGTCAGTGTTTAATTGATTGATGTTTGGTAGATTGGAGTTAGTATGTAATAAATAATGTTAGCAGATTAACAAAAATTATAATGAACCTTAAGAAAATATATACAAATCTGTAACTCATAACAAAGGGGCAGATTGATGTGCATTATAAATCGGCAACGTTTAAATTAGGAATTTTTAATATCAACAACTGATTATTATTAATAATTCGATTAATTTTAATAAATATAAACAAATAAATAGCTTAAAATGTGTTAATTTATATTAAACCGAACCGTGACGAAGTTTTTGTATTATACAGAGGTTTTCCAAAATGATTGTCGGCGTTTCAAAAATCAGCACACATATAATGAGATATAAATGTGAATGTTGTTTTATTGCATAATACAGCTCATAAAGATTTTTACAAATACTCAATGTGGCGCCCTTTGTCACTCTACTCAGCTCATTTCTTCCCACACACGCCTGAGCATGTCACCGGTGTTGTTTTGAAAGGTAGTTCCAGTAGTCGAAGGTAGAGGATGGAGAGTAAAATTGGTCCATCATGACCCCAGAGGGAAGGGGGAAAATTGCAAAAATACGTTGGCTGATCAGGCCCATCTGATCACTGTTGGTTTCGCATTCAATCCATGGCTGTGGTAAGCACTGGTTTAATTCCCTGATCTCCCAATGAAAATGACCGCCACGGGTAGTCGAGGTCGTTAAGGCTAGGACTCGTGAGTGGGAGATCCGGGGTTCGAATTCCGCCAAGATCGTCCTCCCTGACTGAGGTTTTCCCAGGTTTTCCTCAATCATCATAAATGGCAAACACCGGGAGGTACCCTAAACTTAGGCCTGGAACTTCCCTTCCTTAAAAATCCTTTCCCAATTTATCATTTCATCTCATGTATCACCAGTGTCCATCGCCTGTGATGCCTCAGTAGTAAAAACGGGCGTTAAACACTACTACAAAAAACGGAAATGAGGTATAGCGTTGTTGTTGCAGTATGGAAGCATTTTTGTTTGTTCCACGATAACGCACGGCCGCACATCGCAAATGTTATTGCTGAATGTCTCACAAAAATCAATGTAAAGTGTATCCTCACCCTCCCTATAGTCCAGATTTACTTCCATGTGATATTTTTCCTTGTACCCATATTGAACAAACACCTTCGGGGAGGAATTCTGCATCATCAGAAGCAGTGGTGAAGGCTGCGGAAGTGATTCCGAAGGACCTATCTAAGCATTTGCATCTAACGCGGATTACTTTGAGAAATATCATCAAAATTATGAGCATTAATCTTTGGTATGTTATAAAAAAAGATAATTCTTTATTGCACAACCCTCATATGTCCAAGCCTGCTTTAATATACTCGAGTAAAACGTGGGTTCTCAGAATAACACACAAAAAGAGAGAGAAAAACAGTCGTAGATGCCTAAAAGTTGTGACAAGGAGAAATAGAATCAGAGCAATTAGATGGAAATATTGTAACATTCGTTCTCTTTGAATGAAACTCTCAATACCCTCGGCAGTCCCATTTTATAAACCGACAGGCACCATGTTAGATGACCCCGGTGTATCAGTTTTAGTCAAGGAACAGGTCAATTAGGCCTAATCCTTGGCAGGAAGGAAAATAAGAGAAACTTTTTTCAGCACTGAAATTTCTAATGCCAAATAACCTGACTTAATAACATTATGTAACTTGTCCTTCCCTTTGGGAACTTCGTGAAGAAATTTTAACCCTTGATAAAATTGAAAGAAATGGCGCCCACACAAAACAGGAAATAAAAGATGTTAAGGAGGCACCGGAGTGAAAAATGGAAATTTTGAATGATTTAACCTGGAGATTTTAAATTTGCATGCATATTGTTCAGATTTTCACTGTTTTAAGCATTTATTATTTTTTTTTTCGATTCAAAACAATTATTAAAAACCTATCTCCTCCCACAAAAGTTGACATCTTTCTGCAAAACGTTGTAAACCGGCTCTAAACTTGTTTTACATAAAAGGTAGCATTAAGTAATTTTTTTAAAAAAGTAAAATATACATTCGAATGCAAAACTATGGAAAAATTAGTAACTGTCTGTATTATATTTCTTATGAAGCGTACAGAATGTGTCAAAACCTTTCAGGTATATATTTAATAAAAGCTTTTGAGTGCAGACAAGCATACCAACTTTTACAACCGAGTAAAATATGTTTAAATTTTGAATGTAAAAGTTAAAGGCCAAAGATGAAGATTTAAAGAGCGCAGGCGTTTGAAAATTGCTGCTAAAACAAATGTTCCAAAGGGCATGGGCTTCTAAACTTCTCAAAAAGGTTCCTTGGGATACAAAGTCGTTTTTAAGAGCAAAAACAAAACAAAAATTATTTTAGACCAAAAATAATATTTTTTTTGCTTCTATGTCCTATTATTATTATTATTATTATTATTATTATTATTATTATTATTATTATTATTATTATATTTATTATTATTATTATTATTATTATTATTATGCGAAGAAATTGACATATTCCAGTGGTTTAAGAACCTTTAACGGTTCGAATTCGAGGAAATTTGGAGCTCATACCAGCTCTAATAAAATAATATGTTGGCGTAAGATATAAAATATTTAAAAAGCAAGATATACTTTCTTTATCTTCCTCGTATAAGCAAGCAAGCGGTATTGCCAGTTTTGCGTGCCTCTATTCGCTATTCACTCAGTATGGAATCCATTGCTCAGTGAGGTGTATAATACCACTGGAATCTCTAGTTTTTCTCGGCTCGTTCCCCTATCTTCCACTCTCCTTCAGAAGCTACGATCCGCCCACACCACCAAGAACGTTAACTCCTCGTAAAACACAATTATGGTGGCGTTTTACGACTCGCCGAAACCGGAATGTATTCACTTTTTTATCCATTAAACTTTATGGACAGGTTTAGACCCCAGTAAGCGTTGGAACCCGGTCGTTAATTTTGACACATATTGTCGTTATCCTTCGGGGAAAGCTGATATTTTGTCGTTTTATTTTATTTCATTTGATTTCTTAAACTTTCACTTCAATATTTACGATAGCATTTCTACAACCATGGATTAGGAAGAAGAAGCCACCACTTATTGAATTGTAAATAGTAATTGTCTTCTGCAAATGCTTCAGAACTTTGTTGTAAAACCTTAGTCTTAGTGCTCCGGGCGATAATTCGATTATTATGTAATAGGCTATTGATTCTGTGAATGTATGAGAGTAAGTATCACTTGCTTATTCCAAGGCAAAAATCTACAGGAGAGCAGTTTAAAAGTCCCAATATATAGTTCAGGCGGTCGGCTGTAACACCCCGCGTTACTGCCGACATTTGCCTGCGTAGATTCACGGCACTCAAGCGCTTCACGGTTTTAAAACTTAGGTACCACATATTAAATAACGGAATATTGTAAGGGGATGCCCTTAACAGTAGGTGCTGGAAATGTTGCTCATTTTCACTGACATACAATCCACATCTTAGAAAATCGCCACTGACTCGCATTATAACGAACCTAACGTATTTTGAATGTTTGTTTGAAGTTGCTCCAGTGTGTGAGAGTCAGTTAAATATACTCAAATTGTTAATGTCCTCTTAAGATAAAACTCAAAACAGTAAGATCTGGGGAGTGGGCAGGCCATAAATCAGAGTCACAGTTTGATGAGCAGTTTTCGACTTTTTTTTTTTAATTCCCCGGTCAGTCACAGATCCTGTTTCATTAATCTTCAGGATTAACTTACAGATCGGGGTGGCTTAGACCGTAAAATTGAAACTTGTATTCGGGAGGTCCCGGGTTCAATTGTCTTTGGGCCCTCCTTCCTAACTTGCGAATGCAGAGTTGGATATTTACGAGACCTCCCAAGACTTTTTCGCTCTCTCATTGCATATCACTTCATTCTGTTGATTGCGTTACAGGATAAAAAGTGTCATAGCGGGGTGGGCTGGCGCGGTGTGACGGTGGCTTGCGCTTAAATTGAAGCGCACTATTGGTTACTTAGGCTAATGCTGGAATGGCTATTTACTATTCTCTCTCATATTTCAGATCATTTCATTCCCTTGGTTCTGTTACGGTCGAAAATACCATGGACAGGTGGGTTGACACGCTCTGATTGTAGCTTGCCTTCTATAAAGGTTTCTGTCCCAACGTTTGTAATGAAAGCGGACCTTCTTAGGGAATAAGGGGGCGGGGGTTCCAACGGAGTGGGGTATCCTATCTGCGGACCACATCTGCGTCCGCGCAGTCACATCCCATGTCTTCCTCACCTCTCCTCCATACGGGCATAGACACAAAGGGTCAGCCGTGAGCAAGGCTCAAATAACGAAGGTATCCTCGTGCGCCCTAGACCATTAATTCATTTGTGTTAATTTTAATATATTTCCGTGTTATAATGTACCACCAGAAATTTACACTGCAAAGACGCAGTGAATATTTCACCATTGCACAGCGCTACTGCACTATTTAATGAAATCTCACTCTCGACAGCACAACACAACTGCACGACCCTGTGTAAATCCCCCTCTCAATTGACTGGACGCAAGCCGCTTGGAAAAAGGAAGCAATTTAAGGAGGTAGGTTCGCTGCTCGGCCTATCTAAGTTGCGGGACTTTTAAACTGCCCACACTATAAAATTGATCAAGATATTACAATACAATATTACACAGATGTATACCACACTATTTTTCTGCATAATCACCGAGTATCTGAACAATTTTCCTATTTTCTTATCTCCTTGTTCATGGAGACATTGACTGATTACTTTATTTATGGACGCTCTTTAACAGCTCAGGTCATCAGCGTCCCATTCAACTCAGGGCGTGAAACGGCCGATAAATTTTGCTCAGAGGCCTCTCTTTCAGGCTTGAGGTTCTTTTTCGTGCCGTAAATGTACGACACGGGACCCACAGCTTTACTTCCCTTCCGAAGGAAGCCATACTTAGGATTTTTACGCCCGAAAAAAATCCATCGATCCTGGCAGGATTCGAACCCGCGATCTTGGGTTTAGGAGGCAAGTATAGTAACCACTACACCACCAGGACTGACATGGAGACATTGCAGGATTATAGTTTGCATATGTTCATTGTTGGCAAATCCATGTAGGTATTCTGTCAGCTTGTCGAACTCATGATATTCTCAAGGTCGTGCACTTCGAGTGTTTCATGTCTCGCTCGAAAGCTCTGAAGTGAAGTTTGTATTGCTGGCGCCTCGTGTGGAATTGCATGAACGAGAACAATAGCTTTGTTTAACTTCCCTCGCGTCTTGTTTTTCACTGCTCTGTGCAATGACCTCAATGCTTGGCAGAAGAATTGGCATTGATGGTTGTGCCCAAACTCGGAGTAAACAACTCCTTCACAGTTAACGAAGACAATAGTCATGATATTTTCTGCTGATGTAACAAATTTTCCGCATAGATTAGTTTGTGTGCCTCTATTCCATGGAGGCTCTCTTCGATTTGTAGAGTGAAACGATACTCTCATGTCCCATCTCGTGTAATGACGCGGCTTAACTTTCAAAGTTCAAGGAAGTCCAGCAAAGCCAAAAATCTTAGTTCTCTCTGTTTGGGTGACAATGAACATGTTCAACACACAACTTGCGATAATGCAGATTATGTCAGGTGATGGAATGAGCACCGAATTTTCCGCTACATTTCCATCTTATTTTATTCCGTTGGTTCTGTTATATGATCGAAAATGTCAGGCGAATTATATCTGTCCCTATCTGAAACCGGAATATGACTTTACCGTCTATCCCTCGTGACCGAACACATTTCTACGCAACCTCATTCAGCTCCCTGAAACTCCCTTCCTACTGAAGTCAGAGATTGTGAATAATAAAGCAATTATAAAATACATTAAAATGCCCTAAGCTCTTGGTATCATAAACATTAGTCTCTCACTTCTTCGTCTTCTTCTTCTTCTTCTTCTTCTTCTTCTTCTTCTTCTTCTTCTTCTTCCTCCTACTTTTCTTTTCCTCCTCCTTCCACCCCTGTTGTGCTCGAGAAGAATTATTGAAGAACAAGTGAAATTTTAATACTGCTTTTATCAACAATATAACTATTTTAAATGTTGTAATATTTACATGCATTATACATATCTTTAATTGGGCTGTTAACAAATTCCGAAGGAATGAAACTATTGCGGCCCTCATCCTGAAAAATCCGCTAATTTTTCCCTCTTTTGTTTTAAAGCAAATTTAGAAGGAATGTAAGGTATTGCTGTGGTACCAATTGAAAGTTTTTTTGCTATTCTATCCAAATCTGCATCGATCCTACCTACCAGGTTCCTACAAAATTAAAAAATAAAATATTTCAAAAATATGCGTATAAGTATATGTATATTATGTATATATATATATTTTTCTTGCCATAGTAGGACTCCACGAGACCGAAATATAGCTATCTCAAGTGTGACTTTTTCTTTGTGTTTTATCTTTTTCTGCTATCATAATTACTGTTAATTTATATATAAAGCTTGAAAAGCAGAAAAGGAAAAAAAAAAAAAAAAAAAAAACACAAAGGAAAAGTCACAGAGTTGTTCTTGCCATAGAAGCACTCAAGTAATTCGAAATACAGAGATTGCAAATCTGTGACTTTTTCTTAGTGTTTTTTCCTTTTTGCTCTTCTAGTTATTATTTTATTTACATTATTTTTCATTTATATTACACACACACATACACACACATACACACACACACACACACATATATATATATATATATATACTGTATATATACAGTATATATGAGAGTGCATTCTCTCTGTACGGTCGCAGTTTTTGTTTTTTCTCAACGAAACTCGGCCCATAGTCAGTAATTGACAAACGACTGTCGAATTCGTTAACCAGCAAAATTGGACCATTGGGAATGGGAGTTAATTTTAAGCGAAACTTTTTTAAAAAAATGAAAAATCTCTCTAGCGGCCGCAATTTTTGCTTGATCTCAACGAAACTCAGTAATAAATCGATAAAAGTGGCAACCGGCCTACTCAGAAAGAGGGTGTTACTAAATTTTTGGGGGATTAAAGCAAATTTAAAACTCATTCTAGCAGCCCCAATTTTAAACGTTTTTACTTGGTATATATCATTGACATAAAGTAGGAAGAAGAGTTTTCGAAAATCAGTGAAATCAGAATAAATGGAGTGCGGTTTTAACTCAAACCCAAAATTTAATAATCGCTCTAGTAGCATTAATATATGGGGTTTTCGCAACGAAATTTCATGTATATCATTTAAATAGAATAAGAAAAATAATTTCTGAAAATTATCGTGAAGGGAAGGGGGTTTACACAAAATTTAAAAACCGCTTTAGCACTAATATACCGAGGGTACCAAAAAATATATGCCCAGTTTCACAATATATATTTAATATACTTCAAAGTTGGACCGAAAAACAACAGTAATGTGTAGTATGATGTCCTGTAAACAGGCGTGACTCACATACATTATGATAGCGTTGCTACGTGATAGGTAAATCAACAATGAACAAAGAAGCCAAGACCAAGGTTCTGTAAACAGATATGACTCACATTTCGTTACGCTAGCCTTGCTACAACAAAATGGAGCCAAGATTATCGTTTGAACAGCGGAAAGCAATTTTGAAGTGGTATTGGAAAACAGAGAATGTTGTTGAAGTTTAAAGGCAATGCAGACGTGTGTACAGAACAGAACCGCCAACGCGAGTAACAATTGCTGGCATTCGAGACAAATTTGAGACTCGTTATCCTGTATGCAACAGGATGGTGTACCACCACATTACCAGATGTACTTGCGTACCTTGATGACAATCTTCCAAGGCACTGAGTAGGACGAAGAGGGCCGTTTGAGTTTCCACCGCATTCTCCGGATCTAACTCCGTTGGACTTCCATAGATGGGGAACTCTTAAGGATGTTGTATACCGTAGAAAACCAGCTACACTGGCAGCACTTCGGGAAGAAATTGAAACGGCATGTGCTGCAATCGCTGAGGACACTCGCAAACGTTGCTCAATCAGTAGTTCAACGTACTCAGAAGTGTATCGACGCCGATGGTGGGCATTTTGAGCAACTGTTGTAACTGTAAAAGTCTAAGATGATAGTGCTCATCATTTTCTGTTTGTGTCAATTCAGTTTTGTTATGTTAATACGTTTTTTCTTTATATGAAGTGTGTATACATTTTTTGCTCCCTCTATATGTTTTTTAGCAACGAAACTCCGTATATGACATTTAAATAAAACAAGAAACATGTTTTCTGAAAATCAGGGAAATCGGGGGGGAGGGGTTTAACCTGAAAAGAAACTTTAAAAATTGCTTTATCGGCACCAATATTTGATTCTTCACAACAAAATTCGGTACATAACATTTAAATAAACAAGAAAAGTAGTTTTTGAAAATTAGGGAACTTGGATCATTACCATTACTAGAAAACCGAAGTTTCAAAAGTGCTCTTGCGTTTAATTTTCTCTATATTGTTTTAAAATAAAATGATATATTAATTCAGCATATAAACAATATTTTTAACGGTGCATATGTTTTATATTTAACATAAGTATCGTTGTGAAGATAACAGCTGTGAAATATTAATGTAATATGTGTTTGAGCATTATAATTGAATGTAATAGAGCTCTGTAATAACCTTCAGAAATCGGTTATGTTATATGTTTTAATACAATAACATTTAAATTAAATTTCAAAACCACTGAAAATCGATCAAACCTTCCATTGTTTTTTGTTGATTCTATATATTTGCTCAGTACATCGACATTGTTTTTAAATAGGTACATGTTTCGTTTTATTGAAACATATGAACATCACCTTCTTAAATGCCGAATGTAACTGGAAACTTTCTGTCATTTTTCTTTATTTAAGTGAATGTGTAGTATCAATGAGGTAATTTCAAAAATATGGTTACATTTAAAAATGTTTAAAAATACCCACGCAGTATAACTTTGTCTATCGGTGGTCATATATTTCATTTAATTAATAGTATATCATTGAGGTTGGATCCCAATAATAATAATAATAATAATAATAATAATAATAATAATAATAATAATAATAATAATTCTAAAAAAATGTGGTTTGTAATACTTTTGGATTGCAAGAATTGTAATTTTGTTCCCCTAATACCTCACAGTAACGGCATAACTTATTTCATTTCATTAATTAATAAGGCCTACTTTGGATTTTAAATTAAATTTCATTAAAAGTTAATCAACAGGTGAGGAATTTGCTTAGTTTACGCATCTTCAGCGTGACGGACTGTGTATATTGTACTCTGAATTTTTGCTCTGGTTTTTCGTATGGTAGAGTGGAGGATAAGGTCCCAGGGTGTTAACTATTGCTAGGGTATATAAATAAATTAATATAATTTTCGTTCTTCGTACATTTTATTTCAGTCCTTAGGCTTCCCATGTGCCAGTCAGTTAAGTACATCTGTTAGATGAGAGAGGGATTAGGCACTGAAGATGAATGGCAGTGCGTGTCGGATGTCTCACTCCGGATGCAATTCTTTGTACTTCCCTCTGACCCGTTGCCGCGCTCTCCCTCCCTGCGGCTCTTGTATGGTTATAAAGCAAGAGTGCTGTTGTATACTTTACATCAATAATGCATTTTCTTTTCCGCTCCATTTACTGGAGTACACTCTGCTGAGAATAAACTTTACCGGTCCAGCAGCATCTGGTAGGCAAAGCTGTGATCTAACCGGGGGATTATCATTTTGTAGAACTCACCGCTTTCTAAAGCTAAAATTTGAATAAAATGCTGCAGCTAAAGAACATAATGAAGCCCATGGAAATAGAGCGAAAGTGTTTCTTAAATTATGGGAAAAGGAAAAAGTCGTACCGTGCTAGATCTGGACTACACGGAGGGTGATGGACAGACTTTGTATTGATTTTTGTGCGATATTCAGTAACAACTTTAGCGGCCGTGAATTATCGTGGTATAGCATTCAGCTTTGCTGTTTGTTCTTAAGATCGAAATGATGTACACAATTTATCTTATCTTCTTGTGACATCATCTTCAGCTGCTCGCGAATGTCCTTTTTTTCGTTTCAACTACCAACATATATATACCGAGGGTGCCAAAAATGTATACACGTTTTCACAGTAGATATCTATTTAACGTATTTCAAAGTTGGACCGAAAAACAACAGTAATGTGTAGTATGATGTTCTGTAAACAGACACGAGTCACATTACGTCACATTAGCCTGCGTTGCTACAACAAAATGGAGCCAAGATTGTCGTTTGAACAGGGGAAAGCAATTTTGAAGTGGTACTGGAAAACCGAGAATGTTGTTGAAGTTCAAAGGTAATACAGACGTGTTTACCGCGTTCTCCGGATCTAACTCCGTTGGACTTCTACCTATGGGGAACTCTTAAGGATGTTGTATACCATAGAAAACCAGCTAAACTGCCAGCACTTCGGGAAGTTGTTTGTTGTTGTTATTTATTTATTTATTTATTGATTTATGGACGCTCTATAACATCTCTGGTCATCAGCGTCCCATTCAACTCAGGGCGTGAAACGACCGACTAATTTTGCTCAGAGGCCTCTCCTTCAGGCTTGATGTTCTTTATCGCGCCGTAAATGTACGACACGGGACCCACGGCTTTACTTCCCTTCCGAAGGAAGCCATACTTAGGATTTTTACACCCCGAAAAAATCCATCGGTCCTGGCCGGATTCGAACCCGCGATCTTGGGTTTAGGAGGCAAGTGCTCTTCGGGAAGAAATTGAAACGGCATGTACTGCAATAGCTGAGGACACTTTCGCAAACGTTGCTCAATCAATAGTTCAACGTACTCAGAAATGTATCGACGCCGATGGTGGGCATTTTGAGCAACTGTTGTAACTGTAAAAGTCTAAGATTATTAGTGCTCATCATTTTCTGTTTGTGTGAATTCAGTTTTGTTATGTTAACAGACTTTTTTCTTTGTTTGAAATGTGTATACATTTTTGGTAACCTCTGATGTATGTGTATAAAAATTAGCAAAAGCATACAATTAGTTTAATAAACATAAATTTTTTAAACAAAGTAAAAATGCACGAATAAAAATATTATATAACATCAGTCACCCTATGAGGGAGGCTATCGACTGAGCCCTGTTTACCGAAAGCTGATGCACTGCCAACAAACATATCCTTCCGCGCTTTTGCTGGGAAGGACGGCGGAAATAAGACAAGGCACATCAGCAGAGGTGGAGAGATTAAGGCGTGTAATTGAAGCAAGCACCTCTGTAATGATCACAGTGTCTTATCAGCATTTTCATGTAAATACAATTGCTTGAAAATCCTTCTGACAAGTTTTTTTTTGTTTATTAATAATCGAAAAACAGGCTGAACTATTTTGTGAACTATTTTGAAGATGGAGTAATACTGCGCACGTGCTCTGGTCAACAAACACGTGCTTCTGTTGACATCTTCAAGTGAAATGGGCCGCCATTCCTCTTGCAAAAGCTCACACATTTGGCAGCATCCCCTGAGAGCGTATTCGCCAATCTAGTTCATCCCAAAGGTGTTTTGTGTGCTTGAGGCATGGATTCGGCGCAGGTCAGTCAAATCATGAACACAGTTGTCTGCATAAAACTGCACTGTAGCCGCCCAAATATAGCACATAGTATTATATACATTAGTACGCCTGTGAGTTCATGTTGCAACGAACAACCCAAACTTAGAACGAGAAACACTTCATCGCCTCACCACCCCAAATTTCTAAGTGGCCACTACAAAGTCTAGTAAATGCCGTTCCCCGGTTAGTCGCCACCCTTTTACACCTCCATCAGACCGAAACAATGTCAATCCCCACTCATCCTTTCCACAGAACCGATTAGCGCTGCTCCATTGTCAGTTGTAAATGACCCAAACTCCATCTGAGTCTCTGAGATTTGTTCATCTTCTTGATAAGCAAATGAGCCTCTATTTGTAATGTTCCAATAGAAACAGACACTTCTGTCGAATGGTACCCATCGGTTGTGCCCTGTTTTGACTACTGCGATCTATAAGTTCAGTATTTTCGGTCCCTGGAACGTTCAGCATTGTCACAATGTCCATCCATTTTCCACTCAACGCTATAGTTCTGCACAACGGGCCCCATTTCTCAACTGGTTTTCTTGCTCACTGAAAAACACGATTACCACATTAGTCAAAGTATCCTAAATTGATTCCCATCACGGTATACCAGGATCTGCACCTGTAAAACCTCCTGCTGATTCTTTCTTAGTGCTATACTTAAAATCTTTTAGTTTTGCGAGTGTTGTGAAAAAAACAAGCTGCATACAATTCGTCACCAGAGGGAAAGCAATACAATTCACCGTATTCGCTCTCGTTATTGCAGAATTTACAGACGGATGGATACGAAGGCTTTCATATGCTTTCTAATATGAACAAATCACCTGGATCAAAATTATTGAGGTGTCGTGTGGATGGAATAATTTTAAATAGTGTTGCGCGGGACTGTGGAGCCGGTCTTGGTGGTGTAGTGGTAACCGTACTTGCCTCCTAAACCCAAGATCACGGGTTTAATCCCGGCCAGGATCGATGGATTTTTTCGGTCGTTAAAAATCCTAAGTATGGCTTCCTTCGGAAGGGAAGTAAAGCTGTGGGTCCCGTGTCGTAGATTTACGGCACGATAAAGAACCTCAAGCCTGAAAGCAGAGGTCTCTGAGCAAAATTTATCGGTCCTTTCACGCCCTTATTTGACTAGGATGCTGATGACCTGAGATGTTAAAGAGTATCCATAAATAAACCAAACCAAAAAAGGAACTACGGAAATAAGGTGGCAACGTTCCTTGCTCTATCGAACGGGCTCCGCGTTTCGTCAAGGATGTGTTTGTGTGGAGAATGGGACACGTCGAAATCACTCTGGCACTGCAGTACATTGTGTGGAATTGATTCAACATCTGTTAGGGGTGAATAGGTTATTAGAGGTAGGAGGCACTCGAATATTCTGCATAGTCACCAGACACGAGCCCCAGACTTTCAAACTCTTCCCCAATCTAAAGCAACCACTCATTCATAAAAGCAAGCAATGCTATGAATAGTAGGGTCTCGTTCGTTTTCAAAATTATACTCCTAATGGAATTTAGCGTCTGTCATGTGATAAATATATGCTAACGTAACAACATATTGGTTGCACAATAAATAGTTTCATAGATATAGCTTGTTACCCCTGCATTTTGTTTAATCGTAATAATATGCGTAATTTAATTTCTATTCCCTATCTCAAATGTGTATTATCTCAACTTGTAATGCAGTTATATAAGCGATACAATCCCTACATTTGAGTAATGTCTTGTTTTTAATGTTGGTAATTTTTATGTATTTTGGTTTATCGAGTCATCCTATTATCTGATGACCGATGCAGTTGCCGAGATTGTATCGACCAATAAGCCATTGTTTACGGTCAGTCCAACTACACTAGAGTCGGGGTGACCGGTAGGGCAACACAACCAATAAACTTTTCAATGTCAGTGTAATAACTTCTAATACACTTGAAAAGGTATATACTCATGTAACGCAGGATATGTATGCTTATTCACACATTTATGATATATGCTTAAAAAAATTATCCATTGCCCTTTTTAGTTGTCGTTGAGAAATTAAATTAATTTGATGACGGAATTTATCCTTTAATTCGTTTAAAGTGTATGGATACAACTTTATGAATCGCTTTACGATTTGGAACTCGACCAGTTATTAATTTCCCTTCCAAAAATCTTCTGATCGAGCGTGCTCGGTGTGCACTTACGAATCATAAATAAACACTCGTTGTGAAACAGAATAATTGGACCTAGTATTACCATTTATTCTTAGCGGAATCTAGGATTAGACAACTTTTTCACTGGTCAAAAGTCACTGAGTGGAGTGGTGAAGTCCAACGAAGCAGTTCTGTAAACCCCGTCCCATCCAAATCATATTATCCGATTGCCTTGAGCAATTACTTATATTATTATATGATTATAACGGGTCATCGACAAGTTCCTCAGCACTCGGGTGATATGCACCTCACAGAAGAAAGTTGGTACTCCTACATTTCTGAGATTCCTTCGTTCGAAACCGGTTTTTAGCAGGTAATCTGCTCAGCGTTACTAAGGTTTGGGATTTGGAGTGTGTTCTTACCTTGGTGGATAAGTTAACCCATTAATTATACGCTCTGCGCCTGTTAGTGCTGCCACCCTAATGCGCTTCCGTAGTGAAATTTCGGCTACACAATGGCTGTGTAGTGACTTCTCTATGGCCTTTATCTGAATGTATGTTTCTCTATAATGCCTAAACCATTTAAATACACAGCGAGAAAGTTAGAGCACGGCTGCTCTGCTTGGACAATCAAGGCCGTATAATGCTGTGAAGTTAGCAGCTTGCAGTTTGTTTGAGGGACATTTCGACAGCAAGTGAATGTGCGTTCGTGTGTTACTCTTTGCTTTCAGTGTGAATGAACTTGTGCTCATTGTTTTTCATTAGTTATGCCATTACATAAGAACGGAGTATGTATATACGATACATAAATGAAAATTCTTGCAGAAAAGTGGCGAGACGATTCGCAAGAAAATATCCTGGCAATCGTGTTCCAGGCAAAGAAAGCATCGCCAACTTGTTACAAGACATGTGAGATGAAATACAACCGGCAGCGTGGATACGACGACGAAACTAAGAGTACGTAAGGATGCCAAAGATAGCCTCCCAATGGCAAGAAGACGCTAAGGAAGACCGAGGAGCCGATGGAAACACTTGGCACTTGTTCACACAAGTGGATGTGCTTAGCAATTGTTAAGAAGTAGAAGGGAACATAAAAATTAAAAAGAAAAGTAAAGACAGCATAGTAGAATGAAGAGTAGACAAGAAGGAATAAAAATAAAAGCACAGACAAAGTACAGGGAAAGGAAAGGGTAGTAAATAATAAAATAATTACTGCTGTCGCTGTAGTTTTCCATCTTTTTAAAATGGCACCAGTCTAGAAAACGAAATGCGTCGAGTTTAAATTCCAAATAATTTCTAAGTTGCATCTTAATTCCATTTCGTTCCTGTTATTCTGGTGTTAGGTTTCCAATTGCTGAGCACGGCTATGAGTTTCATTTGGCTGGAGTGTACACACAACGGAATACAATAACACTCCGTGATGTAAGCTAAGCTCGTTGCTTCCCCATGGTCATTTCCGGCAGCGATGACGATGTATCCAATGGGAAGGGCGGTGTAATAGGAACTAACCAATCTAGTGGGGGGCGTTTGGGGGAGGTCGTGCTTCATTTAATTCAAGTACCTTCAGGTTAACTGAAGTTGTGACACGCCATGACGCTTTGGCAAGTTGAAATCGTAAAAAAAACTTAATTTTGGCGTGTTCATTCATGCCCTGGCTTTTCATGAACGGGACAGTATGGTCGGCCGCCACGTTTTTCCCATTTGCATGACAAGGGTCTGTGGGTAAAGGATTAAGAAATGTATTTTAATTTAATAAGAATAAATTCCTGCTTTTGTTACTAAGATATACGCAGGTACATGCATTAGGACTTAAATATTATGTCCTATGAATACAAAATAAACTTCACAAGCTGAGAATACTGTGATAATGAACAATACCGAAATAATTTCAGGGATATTAGAGATTTAGACAAACAAGAACACTTGAGTTCCATTGCTCCATTTTTATTCCTAACATTTTTACAGTAATAACATTTACACCTTTTTTATTTTTTTAAAAGTTTTTTGTGTTTTAAATTCAACCCGGTTCAGTTAGCTGTTAATTTTTAAAAGTTTAATTTATTTAATTATCTACCGCCTATGCTGTAATTCTTTCCTTAACTAGGTGTTGTGCAGCATCCACCTGTTGATGGCTGTGCATCGAGTCAAATTTAGGAAACGCACTAAGGAAGACACCGTAAATGTGGCCAAGACAGTTTAATTTACTGCAGAAGAGTTGTACAAAATATACGTTTATTGTAACAAGGAAATAATCAAACATAGACAAACAAAATTCAATAGTTTAATGGCAAAGCACAGTAATAGGTCAGAAAATTATTATACCGCGTGCAATTCGAACAACAAAGCAATATAAAAGGCAAAGCACAAAAGGCCATAAAATATTAATATAAAAACGTGCTTACCTTATTCACCAATATGTGAACTTGAAAATCGTATATAATATATTAAGGAAAACCTCTGAAATTAAAGATAGATATAACGAATAATACGTAAGAGTGGGAAAATTTGGAATAATTGGCCGAAAATGTGTTCACCCCTCGAAGTCGCTACCCCTTCTCACTCTGTAATCAGTCGGTCTGGTGGTGTAGTGGTTACCATACTTGCCTCCTAAACTCAAGATCGCGGGTTCGAACCGGCCAGGACCTGTGGATTTTTTCGGGCGTAAAAATTCTAAGTATGGCTTCCTTCAGAAGGGAAGTAAAGCCGTGGGTCCCGTGTCGTACATTTACGGCATGGAAAAGAACCTCAAGCTTGAAAGAAGAGACCTCTGAGCAAAATTAGTCGGCCGTTTCACGCCCTGAGTTGAATGGGACGCTGATGACCTGAGCTGTTAAAGAGCGTCCATAAATAAATCAATAAAAAAATCTGAGACATGCTCGTAGTAAGCTTTCACGTTATTCTCGATCAATCAAAAGAAAGGACACGAAAGTAGGTTAGAGTGCAGATGAGAGGTGGCACACAACAGCAGTTAAGTCTGTTCAAAGACGACACAACTATTGCAAAATCAAACTTCACAATAAAAGTCTTTCAGCAGGAGGTGCGTAAATTAAGCGAATTCCTCAAGATGAATTTGTGAAGGTTGTTACAGAGCGCTAGAGCAGAGAATGTAATAGAAAACAAGTAACGCTAAATGTAGATATGCATACATGTGTATTTAACAAAAGCATATAACTTTCAAGTTTAAAAGTTGCTTTTCCCATATTATCATTATTTTATTTACGTGTTGTATTGTTGGCTTAAGGTTTCCAATTGCATAACAACTAAAACGGAATGCGATTAACATTTAAGCCACATAGTTCATTTTAGGCGTGCGATTGCTTGTTTATCTGTGTTCCGAAACCGTTGTGTTCTCTCCTCTTGTGTAAACTTTACAATATTAAGGTTGATTGAGTACAAACATTACCGTTTTAGCATTTGTACTTCGCTCCGTATCGTTCCGTATCTCTGGAATTCGCCTTTTTTTGCTGTCGCTCAGAACTGAAGCCGCAGGACGGCCGCTGTCTATAAAGGTAAGTACGATTATTTATCCCTGCGCATGCGCACAATATTTCCCTGTACTCTTTCACATGATACCAACGAGTTTATCGCTTGACGCGAATACCCAATAGTTAATGTTAACAATAAAATCCCTCCGTATGCCACACCTTCCTCCGGGCCACCTAAGTAAACATCGGCGTAATTCGGTTTTCAGATATACTCCCATCCTAAAGATCCGATTTTCCTGATTTTGAGCAAATTTTATTCTCATTTTATTTCAATGGATATACCGAGTTTCGTTGAAAAAAAAAATATTCACATTTCGCCGATTTTCAGAAACTATTTTTCTTGTTATATTTCACCAGTTTCTGTCCAATCATCAGTATCACACTTTTCTTCTGCCGCCCCCACTGCTGCTACTTTTCTAGATATTGATATCTCTTTATGTAATGGTTTTTTTCTTACATTCGTGCACATTAAACTCACCAAATTACAAATAACTTTATTTTGAAAAATTATCATTCTGTGCGTACTATAAGATCTTTTCCAATTTCACGGCCAAATTTTTGCAACAGCTTTTCGTGTATTAAAAACCATGCACCCAAAATATCGTTCATATCTTTTAAATTTCGTATCATTGCAAAACACAAAACATTGGAATGCAAATGAAAAACTTCCAATAAGAAATTCATTAGCCCTGTTAACCACGTACGTGTATGGAATCGAGAGCATCAATCTTATTTTGAAAGAATGTTTATTAATGCATTTATATATGAATATATTTTCTGAATTTGTTCCTTGCATTGTTTTACAACACCCCCCCCCCCAAAAAAAATAAAACGTAATAGCATACTTCTGCACAACTTTACTGCATCCAAATTACTTCGTATAGTTGCAAGCTCAAAATTCTTGTCAATGCCCAAAAATGAATGCCTGTACATTAATTAGTTCCTATTTATCCAGGAAATTTAATATTTTACCTCCAGTGCTACTAAGAATGCCGCATATATGAGGATAGTTCTCTAAGTTTCCGGCCTAACCTTGTTCTAGGTATGATAAAGACAAAACTATATTTCACTTTTCAACATAGTTATCCTTTATTGCAATGCACTTCTCACATCTTTGAATTAACATTTCAACCCCCCCCCCTCAAACAGAAGACTTGTCTGCAAAATGGGCATAATCAGCATACATCACTTCTTCGTCACACTTAAATTTCCTTCCTCGAAGTTCTTCTTGAGTTTCGAGAAGAGGAAAAAGGCACTGAAAGTTAGATGTGGGCTGTAGGTGGATGGTCGATCTCCTTGAAGCCACGTTTCTTCACAGCTTCCTTTGCAACAAGAGCTGTGTGCACAGGCGCATTGTCGTGATGAAGAAGGCGCACACCACCACTCAGCTTTCCTCGCCTATTCTCTTTGATGGAAGCACGTAGTTTGTGCAGCAGGCCAGCATAATATTCCCCTTTTGTTCCTATCCTTGAAGTCAATGAAGAGTATTCCGTCACAGTCCCAAAAGATTGTGGTCATGATCTTCATTTACTAAGTGACCTTGGGCTTTAGAGGCGCTGCTTCGCCAGGTTTACGCCTGCCACTCCATTGATTCTCTTTTGAACAAGGGATCATAGTAGAGGACCCTAATTTCATCTTCTGTAACAGAAGTTTGCAGAACTTCTCTCTCGTTACCACGGCAGAGCTCCAAAAATGCCTGACAATAGATGACTCGTTGCTGCTTTTGGATGAGGAAAGAAGTCTAGGCACCCATCTTGCACTAACCTTATTCATGTTTAAATGTTCATGAATAATTCGAAGGACTGTTGTTTTAGAAATGCCCAACCTTGTTGCTATTTTTTTAACTTTGAGCGCCGGCCGGTCTTCCATAATTTCTTCTTCCACAAGAGCGATGTTTTCAGGAGTGAGCACCTCCAAGGGCCGACCTGCACGCTCTTCGTCTTCAATGCTTTCTGGACACATTCGAAAAAGTTTGGCCCATTCTTTTACGGTAGAATATGAAGGGGATGCTTCCCCGTATACACCCTCCAATCGCTGTTGAATTTCATTTGAAGTAAGTCCTTCTTTTGTGAAGAACTTAATAGCTGCTCGAAACTCCATTTTGAAAATATCGCAATCTTCTACACATAGCCTTCTTTGTGCAACTATATCTGAACACAGGGAGCGGAAGTTACAGCTGCAATTATTTATTTAACAGATAAGGTGTGACACCAGATAAGCGTTTTATAAAGGTGATAACCCTTATCGGCGAGGCCGGAAACTTTGGACCTACTCTGTATGTTATCTTGTAAGCTTTGCAAAGCATTTTATATTGGTTTAATTTCAACTGTTGTTTCGCTACGTATGAACACTCATAGACGTTCTGTTAAAACCAAGTCTCCCTTGCCGGTTACCCAACATGCTCTGTACCACTCCATGAGTTTTGACGATACGTTTAATTTAACACTTATTAATGCGTTACCGACCCATGCCCCCTTCAGAGGCAGGACAGTGAGAGAGAGGGAGAGAGAGAGAGAGAGAGAGCTTCAATGTTTATCGAAAGACCATGTTCAACAGCGGATTTAAATCTTACGTGTTAATAATCCTATATTTACTTTATTATTCTCCTTCATTTTTTTTTTCAATTATTGACGTATAATTCTTACTTGTTTTACCTCTGCCATGCTTTTCATCTTTTAGCACAGTATATTATAGAGGTACGTCAGCACCTTTGAATTTATTCGTTGTCGCTTTTATCGACATACCTACTTGATGAACAGCTGTTAAACATAGACGTTACAGATGCATTAATTAACACTTTAGCTTTAATTATAAAACATTTTTTTTTCAAAATAGTTTATACATTACGGCATTTGTTACTGAAATAAAAATTAATTATGTACAACACATTAATTAAATTGGGTAAATCTTTTTTTTTTTTTTCTGATTTGTTTTGGGTGGTTTCTGAATGACAATCAAGCATTTATACGTTATAACATTACTTTATTTTTTCTGCTAAATCCCTACTTTACCTTTGGCTGATATAAAGGTTTCTGAATTTTACCGGAATACAAAAACTTATAAAAAATATACAAAAAAGTTATGTAGTTGTACAGCATAGCTAATTTTATAATTACTAAATAACTGGTCTGCGAAAACCGTACATTCGTTTTACAACATTTACCATAAGACAATTAAAGTGGAAGAAGGAGAGAAAAACATTGTAAAGGGCTGTTAGCGGTATGCTGCAAAATTATTTTATAATGTAAACAATAACCAAGAGCAAATTTCATTTTACAAATATCGCCTTGCATTGTGAAATTTTCTGTATTAATTGTCTTGACTTTGTTTTACCATATAACAACAGCCCAACATAACCTCAAATAATAATGCTACTAATGCTACAAGAAAAATCGCCAGTTTGTTTTAGTATTAATGTTGATTATTATTCGGTGTTAACACTTTTCATTGTTTTTAACTTTTCTTCTGTGACCTAGGGTCATTTGGTCAGAATTACTCGGAGAAATTCGATTCAGCATTTCATTTTGTATTATAGCCGTAGCCTGCCTATGTAATCGGAATGTTGTGCGCTTGCTTTAATTCACAGCAGTGGGTAGTGCCAACATAATCGCCAACCGCCACCAACCTGGTGACTTAAACTTTAGTGTCAATTGTAAATATTTGGGAATGCTTGCATTTTATAATTATTATGATGGTTTCGATGGCAAACACTGCCTAATGGTACCGCCACTAAAGCCCTCTATCGTACGAGTATGGACACGCTCCATTTTGGGCCTAACCATCTCTAACTCCCATAAGACTACGTGTTAAGTTTCTGTCGTTTTACTCGATTGTCATACAGTTAATTCCTAAAATATTTGTGTTATACTGTTGAATGATACCTTCTGTGTCTACTCATGTTCTTCTTTTTGCATTAGAAGACCTAGGTTAGACAGAAAATGCTTACATTTGAGACCATGTCAGTTATAGTTACCGCACTTTCGCGTAGTACGGCATTCAAACTCAGCGGCCAATTACGGCAGAGGAAAAGACTGTCATCGGTTAAAACAGAAATCGCAATATTAAACGTAGGTCTTATTAATTACATCCTTTTAACACGCGAAACTTAAAATAAGAATTTCTCATTTTATTTTGCTATTCACTATTTAAATTATTTGTTGTAATGCATTTATTATATCAGTGTTGACATAAACTGTATAAGGCCCACAGTTAACCTGTCAGTTAAGAATGAATTATAAGAATTAAAGGGCTTAGAGGGCTTCCTATCAAATTCAATTTAAAACAAAAACTTTATGTATTTTAATTTTTTTCTGCTCTAAATTAGTCCAATGAGAATGGCTATGACAACCAGAAGCCCAATTTTTTAATTGGTGTGTGAAATCAAGAGATAAATAAACTAAACGATATACCTGAAAATTTAAACTATTCATAATCCATAGATCTGCATTTTATATTTCTTTCCTTCCAATTTTGAACGTGCATTCAGATATCTTACAGTAGCATGTTGCATTTTTTAAAATATTTTTCCTGCAATAGTGACATTGAAAATGAACTACATGACTGTGGCAAACTATTTTATATAAAAAATTCAAAACACCTTCATAAATTACACACATCCATCTAATTTTTGAAAGCTATGGCAAATGTATTGGATAATAAGCGCAGAGTATACTGTAATACAGTAATAATATTGTAAGTATAATACACTTAGTAATAATCACTGCTAGATACAACGTAGCCATGTTGACAAATATTTTATTACATTACGTAAGTTATTTTGAATGCAGTTTACATGTCAAATTAAACCTTGAATGCGATATAACGTAACGCCTTTCTTTCGTTGTACAACGATGCACAACACCCAGGCATATTAACTAAATTAAAATAAAATTTTAAGAATGTTCTCCATATAAGCACATGGCATAACACACGGATATCAGGCCCAAAGTGGTGGCTGATGCTGGCGAACCAATCACGGAGCTCGGTTGTCCGCAAATTCCGCTGCAGAGCGTGTCCATACTTGTGTAGTAGAAGGCTTTAACCCCCACGGGTGGCCGAGGTCGTTAAGGCGCGGACTCGTGAGCGGGAGGTCTGGGGTTCGAATCCCACCAGAACCGTCCTGACTAAGGGCTTTTTCCAGATTTTCCTCAGTCTTCATAAATGGCAAATACCGGGTGGTACCCTAAAATTAGGCCTGGAATGCTTACTTCCTTTAAAAAAAAATTACCTTCAGTAATTGAAGGTTATCTTTGAATAAATTGCTTCATTTTACTCTCCCTTCATAAACATTGTGCCTATCACACTAATCACTAATTTCTTATGAAATTATCAATAATGGATTCATTCAATCAGTTATTACAGCTTCTGCTATTTCTGGGGACACTATTAAAGAAACTGCCGTAAGTCCGTTTAATTAATTAAAAAACTAATAATAATAAAAATTTCGGTTTGTGGTTAATAATTACATGACTTTTTTATAGTCATCTTAAGAAAAATATAGGTAATAAAGCTAGTTACTTGATATGCTCACTCAAAATTCCATCCCTTCTAGTTCAATACACGTGCGCCTCTAAATATTGTGCTATTAGTGTAGTTATTTTATTTATTTTTGCTTCTCTAATTCTTATTATTTAAGTTATATTGTTGATGTTTCTCGCGCTAACATTTAACATTACAATATTTTGTTAGCTTAATGCCTAATACACGCAGCACTAGTTTCATTGTTGTCACTTCCGTTTCCTGCCTGTGAAAGGTGCCCAAGTTAAGACATGTTCAATTCCCCTTCAAGAAAATGTAAGGGGGGACGTGACGAACAATACGTTTCTCTGAAATTTTGCTTTTGTCTGAAAAAAAACTTCAGCAATGCGTATGCAATGTTGTAATAGGCCAATGGGTGGTTTTTTATGTTCTCTATAACACAGCTGGAGGATATTTAAAATGTTCAACGAATGGAATAGACTCGAAGTTCCAGTTTGTGCAACTAACGGAGGGAAATATTACACTGCTGCTGACATTGTGAGAGGTAATCGTGAAATAAAATTAGAGCACTTTCAGAAGCTCTGGCCATTTCAGTGGGTGTCACGTCCACACGGTGGTAACTGGAAAGTTGCATATGAGACGTGTTTGTGAACGGTGGGTTGCTGATTCTCGAACAAAAGGACGTTACCGTGCAGAAGATGCGGAGCTTTTTTCAAAGGTAATCACTGCTGATGAAACTTGGCTACATCGTTTCGATTTTAAGAGCAAACGGCAAAGCTCTACGTGGAAATCTCCAACATCAAAACAACAACAACAAAAAATGGGAAAGTTGTGGCCATCTCATTTTTCTATATTCAAGGAATGGTTTACCAGCATGTCACACGCAACGGGCAATAATACAGAGATGTACTGAAAGCTCTACATTCTCAAGGTCCTATCACATGCAAAGGGCCACATTTCTGTGCTGCACCACAACTATGCATTGTGCCCCTCATCCTGCCTATAGTCCAGATTTAGCGCCGTGTGACTTTTTCCTTTTCCCCAAATTGAAGAAACACATTCATAGGGGGAATTTTTCATCAGAAATAATGGACGATTCTGAACGACCTTTCAAAAATGCCTTCCAGAATGTCTTTGTAGACCGACAGAAACATTGGGACAGGTGCATGGCATCCAACGGGGACTACTTTGAGAAAAATCATCAAAACTATGAGGATGAGTGAAGGCGTGTTATAAGAAAAAAATTAACTTCTTAGATACCTGTATGTGAATAACGATCTACGACGGCACTTGTTCGTGTTAAAGCGCCGGTAGAGCAATACACTCCAATACTTTGAGCTTTTCTCAACAGCTAAGAAGGATCTGTGTCAAGTAATGAAGCACTGATGCAAAAGTGAAATGAATAATGCCCTCCCGTCATGGGTTGAAATTTATATTTTTAGTTCCACCCGCAGTAGCAGGCGAAAAACCGGTTGCTGATTGCTCTGTGTACCTTTTTCTCCATATCCTACCACGCAGTTGTGCGTTTGTTACAGTTTCAGGAGTACTTCATTCAGCATTCTTTTCATTTGGTAAGACGAATAATGGTCAAAATCCTTCCTTACTGCAGTCTCTTCTGCAAGACGAACTATCAATAAGTGGAATTTTGTCATTGTAAGGAAAGCACTTTTCATCGCCGAATTTTGATGTAACAATTAGTCAATTTTATTGTTGCGTCTCTTTTCAACACTGGTTTGTTTACCGACGGTCTTTAATACCTTTTCTGACGGTATCCGAAAGACATTGACTAATTTTTATTATTAACATTTCTGCTTACAAATTACTAATTTTGTAATTAATTGATTTAGTTAATATTTTTAAAAATGGGCACACACGGTTTCAGTTGATCACGCCTCGTAATTTATCTCATTAAATATGCATCGAAAATTGATCATCTTTCACATTCTCGTAAAGTATTGCACTGTTTATATTGTCACCACTATTTATTCCTTTGTCTATAAATATTATGTCATAAAGACGTGTCCCTATTTTTTTAATAGTGTTTTACCCCAGTTTTTACTACTGAGGCACCACAGGCGGTGGACACTGGTGAATTGAAATGATATGTTGGGAAAGGAGTATTTTTAACGAAGGAATCACTCCAGGCCTTAGTTTAGGGTACCTTCTTGGCATTTGCAATTTATGAGGACTCAGGAAAACCTGGAAAAAATCTCAGTCAGGGAGGACAGTCCTGGTGGGAATCGAACGTTTAAATGTTCATGAATAATTCGAAGGACTGATGTTTTAGAAATGCCCTACCTTGCTGCTATTTCTGTAACTTTGAGCAGCCGGTCGGTCTTCAATAATTTCTCCTTCCACAAGAGCGATATTTTCAGGAGTGTGCACCTCCAAGGGCCGACTTGCACGCTCTTCCTTTTCAATGCTTTCTCGACCCATTGGAAAAAGTTTGACCTATTCTTTTATGGCAGAATATGAGGGAAGTGCTTCCCCATATACACCACCCAGCCGATGTTTAATTTCATTTGGATTAAGTCCAACACTGGTCATATTTTCATCCTTCAGAGTTGGTAACACCTCGATATCAAGTTCTTCAATCGTGGATGGAGATTTGTCAAGTTTCAAAAATGACAACCGTTTGAATTTGAATGGGGAATTTTCACAATGGAACTATTTTCTAAATAGGCAAGAACTCCGTACACTTTCAGAGCTTCATTCCTGAATTTTTGAAATTGTTCTTTCTTTGAACTTTTCACGTTCCTGTTAACTTTGGTACCAACGAATTGTTCATCTAGGTTTATTTTAAACCTTCTGTCATAATTGAGTATACGTCACTTGTATTATAATTTTTCTCAAGATCAAAATAATCTTTTGAAACAGAGAGAGGGGGAGAGGGAGAGAGAGAGTATATGATGGAAAAAAAATACAGATAACATTCAAATGAATGAATGATGTTCAACGCCCATTTTTGCTACAGAGGCACCACAGGCGACGAACACTGATGATACATGAGATGAAATCATATATTGGGAAAGTAGCTACTCAAGAGGAGTAACTACTGGGTTATTATACATTTTCTTCATCATCAGTGAAACTCTACATGATCCGGTCACAATTTTATTGAATCTCTTTCAAAAAATATACATTCATGACTTTTCAGCTAAAATACTTTTTAGTAGTGTTTAACGCTCATTTTTACTACTGAGGCATCAGGCGGTGGACACTGATGATACATGAGATGAAATGATTAATTGAGAAACAACATTTTTTAAGGAAAGAAACGTTCCAGGCCTAAGTTTAGGTTACCTCCCAGGCATTTGTCATTTATGAAGGCTGTAAGGAAAATCTGGAGGGGGAAAAAAAGTCAGAGAGGACGGTTCTGTTAAGAATCGAACCCCAGAACTCCAGCTCACGAGTTCACGCCTTAACGACCTCGGCCATCCGTGGGAGTATCAGCTGAGAGATGATGATCAAGAACTTTGAAAAGCGTTAGCCAAGAAACAGGAATGTGAAATCTTGCTGTACAAAATCAAAATATTCCTTGATTTCATTTAACATTTTCAGCATAATGTGAAAATGTGTTGAATACTTTAAAAACTAAGGATTTCTAGTTGCACTGTGAATGATATGAAAATTACATTTTTAATAATTTTTTCCTGCATTTAAGTAATTTCTGGTAGACAGAACCCCCCCCCCCCTAAATTAATAGCTTTCTTGTCAACTCCATGTGCTACAACATGTTTAATAGTCAATCCCAATTACCTGGGAGCTTCCATCATGCAGTTATGCGTTCTACTATTATCTCATAAAAATCGAGATAATTATTATTCGTTTTTTAATTTAAAAAAATCTCACTACTAGAGGCAAATTTATTTTATTTCTTTTTCTTGATGCATCTGTATTGACTGAAAATGGAGACGGAGCATATTAACATAATTTATTTAACGCCTTTTATACTGACAGGGAATCAGGAACATTTTCAACCATAGCTTCCATTTTTTTGTTTATTCCATGTGATCTTGGCTGTCACTGAAGAATCGGGAAGGCTGTGAAGTTTACTTTTGTGATAAACTGAGTTGTAATTGCAGTGTTTTATAGCATGGAATATTTTGTAACTAATTTCTCTTCCTCAAGACGCATCTTCGAAACGCAAGGACGTTTCTCACACATGAAGGTTTTGCACTTTTAACAGCTATTTAATCGTTTTTTAGTATTAGCACGTTGGTTGGTAGCTTCCTTACCACCAAATTTAACACTAAAATATTAAGATTGCATTCGGCATATTTCGGATCTTGTGTTCAGTAATTCACTCCTTGTAAAGTGAAACAATGCCCTCTTAAAATACACAGATTATTACTATCTTCTTCCTAAGTAAAGATGTTTTAGGTTCTGCAATAGTAATAATAATAATAATCATAATAATAATAGTAATAATAATAATTCAGTTTTTTTCCTTAGGACTGTCTACTAACATTTTCAAATTAAATTAAATCAGATGATACATAAATCTACTTAGAATAACAAAACACGCCAGGGTTTTATGTCCTCATTATTCCCAACTTGTAAAGAAAACATTAAGCACCGAACAAAAAATTCCTTCTTCAATGAAAAATTTCCCCTAAAAATACTCTTTTATTATAAAAAGGATCCTTAATCTAAAACACCGTCTAACGGAAGGAGACCGCAACAGAAAAGCCCTGGTCATCCAGGTTGGGGGTTCTGCGCTGGGTTGGAAACTCACCAAAAACAAAATCTTTCTCATAAATCTCACTTGGTAAATTCAATGAATTAACTGCTATGTACTGATGATATAGTTTTCATTTTTGACTATAAGATAGATTACAAAAGCAATATCCCAATTAAATAAAACAAATAAAGAATAGAATATGATAATTTCAAAGACTAAAACAAAAGTAATGACGTTCCGAAGTAAATGACCAACAAGAACAAAAATATGATGGAAGAAGAAATAATAGAACGAGTATCACACTTTCAATATTTAGGTTGTAATGTAACACATGAAGAAGCTCAAGATGTAATTATAAAAATTCAAAAGTTCAAACACTGTATGGAACAATTCGAAATACTTTTAAAAACAAAGCGAGAAAAAACTCACAATTAAGATTCTGCACAGCCATGGTCTTAGCAATTATTGTTATTATTATTTTTTTTGAAAATGAGGCTTGGATTAAAAAAAAAAAAAAAAGGAAGGAAGGAAGAGAATAAAATTCAAGTAGCAGAAATATAAGAAAAGAACTAGAAGTACAACCAAATGTTACAACTGTTAGGGAACCATATACAAGAATGGGTAAACCCGTTAAAAGGAGTAACAGAAAACAATACAAATGTATATATACATCAAGCAAAGAAAAAACTGTGTTAACATAACAAAACTGAATTCATACAAACAGAAAATGATGAGCACTAATCGTCTTAGACTTTTACAGTTACAACAATTGCTCATAATGCTCGTTATCGGCGTCGATACAATTCTGAATACGTTGAACTACTGATTGAGCAACGTTTGCGAAAGTGTCCTCAGCGATTGCAGCACATGCCGTTCCAATTTCTTCCCCAAGTGCTGCCAGTGTAGCTGGTTTTCTACGGTATACAACGTCCTTAAGACTACCCCATAAGTAGAAGTCCAACGGAGTTAGATCCGTAGAACGCGGTGGAAACACAATCGGATCTCTTCGTCCTATACATTGCCTTGGAATATTGTCATCAAGTTACATCACGGTGGTGTTGCGGCGGTGCACCATCCTGTTGTAAGTAAAATGACTCATTTCCATAAAGTGTATGAATGGCGGATAAGACTAATAAGCGTATCTCATTCGGGTGCACTAGGCCAGTTACTGTTACTTCAGAAAAGAATGGTCCAATTAGACCCCTAGATGACAATCCACGCTAAGCATTAATTCCAGGAAAAATAAAATAAATTACATGTGGATTGTTTGCACACCAACAGACACAGAAATGCCGATTAACGGTTCCGTTCAACTGAAATTGTGCTTCATTGGACCAAACAACTTTCCTTACGTACGCCTCATCCTCTTGCACCATGTTCCGAAACCACTCACAGTACCGCATTCTCCGATCAGGGTCATCTTCATTTAATGCATGCAAAAGTCTGGGATGAAAACTTTCAACTTTGTTGTTTTAATAATACGACGTACGTTGTTTCTGCTAATCCCAGTCTCGTGTGTACATTGCTTTGTAGATTTCTGCGATGAGTGCTCAAAACGCTCCGAAACCATAGCCGAGGACGCGGGGCTTGTTGCTGTGCGAGATCTCCCAGGTCTGCCCTTGTGAGCATCGCATACGGTACCGTGACTCTCAAATTTGTCTCGAATGCGTGCAATTGTTACTCCCGTTGGTGGTTCTGTTTTGTACACACGTCTCCATTGCCTTTGAACTTCAGCAACATTCTCGATTGTCCAATACACTTCAAAATTGCTTTCCGCTGTTCAAGCGATAATCGTTTGTTCACTGTTGATTTATCTGTCACGTAGCAACGCTATCATAACGTAATATGAGAACATCATACTACACATTATTGTTGTGTTTCGGTTCAAATTTGAAATATATTAAATAGATATCTACTGTGAAAAGGTGTATACACTTTTGGTACCTCGGTATATACGTTAATATATATGCTGAGACACAAGCGGAAAGGAAGATCAATTGAAACAAAGAAAAATCAGGGAAACAATGTGAATTGGAACAGGTGGGATCTAATCCGTGTTGGAAGAAGAAGAGTTTAAATCACCGGCTTTCTGCTGTCATTTTTAATTTACCGACTTGACGTCGGCCTGAGAATAAAAATTGGTTAATTACCGACTAGGCCGGTCAATTACCGTCATTTGGCAGCCCTAGTCAGAAAGGTTTCCAAAGCACAGGCCATCACCACAAAGCGCCAGTCGACCTCGACCCTTAACAGATCCAAAGGAATAAAATGTTTGAAATGGGAGAGGCGAAAATTCTATTAAAGGAGAGATCCATCCCAAGGGATTTAAATCCGGGCTTCCCGAATGCGAATTGAAAGCGTTACCACTTGAGCCACCTGGTTCTGTTAAGGAGAAGCTACTTTCTTTCAATCCTTGTCCTCTTCTTTCTAGAGTCGGTCAGTGACAATAAGCTAGAGATACTACCAAACACTTTTTTTTTTTTTGAACTGAGCTGCTTGTACGGTACTGTTATATAAGGGAGAATTGAATACTGTTTCTAATTAATAGTCATAAAGTAGGAGTGGCAATTGAAATTTCAAATAAGCGGTGACTGGAGGCGAAGAGGTGAAATCTAAAATGCAATTAACATTAGTTTTAAATTTCCACCTAAATCTTTTTGATGTATTTTTGTATAAATTAATTACGTTAACTCTTTTACTGCCGTTTCTTGGCTAGATCTACAGTTCAGATACAAGACAATGTCTACTTTTGGGTGACGTCTGCAGAAATACAGTGCGATCAGTGATGCTTTCCCCCGCGGCGCAAAGTTTTTCCTATGAGCGAGCCCCCATTTTTTTTTGCCGCACCGTGGAGGTGATAGCAACCCTGGTTTCTTACTTGTTGACCTGGCTTACTTTTTTTTAATAACATAACGCCCCTTTTTACTACTGAGGCACCACAAGCGATGGACGCTAATAATATATGAGATGAAATGATACACAGGAAAGGATTCTTTTTTTAAAGAAGGAAACGTTCCAGGCCAGAATTTAAGTTACCTCCCTGCCATTTGCCATTTATGAGGACTGAGGAAAACCTGGAAAAAACCTGTCAAGGAGGACGGTCCTGGCGGGATACGACCCCAGACCTCCCGCTCACGAGTCTGCGCCTCAACGACCTCGACCCCCATGGCGGTGACCTTGCTGACTGCCACGTCGTAGCGCAGCTGTTCCCGGGTGTGTGTTGAGTTCGACAGTATACATAAAGTGTGTTATGCATCGTGTGTTTACAACGGCACAGCTTGTCTTTATGTGCGATTCATATATGTTAATTCAGTGGTGAAAGAATCCAAGGGCCAGTTTTTTGGGGGGCATGCATTAGATTCTGTTACTTATGTGAATACCGCATTAACCCCTTTCTTTCAGAAAATTAACTGACAGAGAGCGTGATAATGTCTTTTTCAACAAGACTCTGCCCCTGCTCACATTGCGAATAATTCCATGAGAACAATGCACAATGTGTTTCTTCAAGACAGAATGTTTACTTACACTCGCTATTTGGCTGTCTAAGGGAATCCCGAGAGACATTGTATTTACTTTTTAATTATAGCTACGGAATGGACAGAGCGGCAAAAGTTAGATAACTCAGATTCAAGACGGGTGCGTAAGGCGTCCAAGAATACCTCGGGAGCCCCGTACAATAAAATACGCTCTCTTAGTTAAAATACACTGAACTGTGTGTCGCCGTATAACCTCTTCCAAAATTTAACTTTGTTCATGGCAGCCCTCAGCTTATTCCCATGCTAAAGCGTGTCCCAGCCATTCAGCATTTGTTTATCGTCTTCCATGCTGTGTTAGAATTTGAGGGGATTTTTAATAATGCGGGGGAAAAATAAATAACGCAGTATTAGATGAGGTCATTGCTATTTTTCGAATGGTGTTTAACGCCCGTTTTTACTACTGAAGCCCACTGGCGGTGAACACTAATGATACGTGAGATGAAATGATATATTTGGAAAAGATTTTTTTTAAGCAAGAAAACGTTCTATGCTTAAGTTTAGCGTATCTCCCCATTTGCCATTTATGAGAACTAAGGAAAGCCCGGAGAAAACCTGAGTCAGGGAGGACGGTCCTGGCGGGATTGGAACCCCAGACCTCCCGCTCACGAGTCCGCGCCTGAACGACCTCTGCCACCCTTGGCGGTATCATGGCCATGTGACCGTGGAGAAACAAAATAACAATGATATTCTTAACCTACTTGTTTAATGAGGCGGTATGAAAATTTGGTCTTATCCATAGATAGGCATACAATTGACCAAATTATATATTTTTACTATCTCTGTCCATAAATAATAGTCGTAATTCCTGAGCTGCTTTGATTCTTCTATAAATGAAAGTAAATAATGAGGTAGATAAGAGTATTGAACTAGAGACGGTCACAGAGTATATGAAAGACGCTTGAAACGTTGGGTGTACTGTTAAGGATGTTTGTATATTTACGTGTTCAGGTCAGAACAGTACTAGGGAGATGAGGAGATAGAGGAGTTTTGCAGACCTTTTGGTAAACAACTTCTGGGACGGGATAATGGGATAGAAGCATCACTGACTTTAATGAAAATTATGTTCAACAAGAGAGAAATGATGTTGACTTGTTCCTTGATTAGGAGGCCGAGTGCTTCATGGATTCCCTGGTTTCCACGGACCACAAGTTGTATTAAGCTGCTTTAAACAAGGTAGCCTGCAACGGTTCCATATTACAGCTTCCAACATGCACTATTCATACGATTATATTGCAAATCAAATAGATAGTTCACTTACAGCAGAATCTACAGAGGGTACCCCCCCCAAAAAAAAAAAAAAAAAAAAAAATGTATACACACTTCAAGCAAAGAAAAAACTGTGTTAACATAACAAAACTGAATTCACACAAACAGAAAACTATGAGCACTAATCATCTTAGACTTTTACAGTTGCTCAAAATGCCCACCATCGGTGTCGATACACTTCTGATACGTTGAACTACTGATTGAGCAACGTTTGTGAAAGTGTCCTCAGCGATTGCAGCACATGTCGTTTCAATTTCTTCCCGAAGTGCTGCTAGTGTACCTGGTTTTCTACGGTATACAACATCTTTAAGAGTTCCCCATAGGTTCCAACAGCGGTTCCGTTCTATATACACGTCTCCATTGCCTTTGAACTTCAACAACATTTTCGGTTTTCCAATTCCACTTCAAAATTGCTTTCGGCTGTTCAAACGATAATCTTGGCTCCATTTTGTTGTAGCAACGCTAACTAGCATAACGTAATGTGAGTCACATCTGTTTACAGAACATCATACGATAATGTTGGCTTCATTTGTTCATTGTTGATTTACATGTCACCCAGCAAAGCTATCATAATGTATGTGAGTCACATCTGTTTACGGAACATCATGTTGTTGTTTTTTGGTCCAACTTTGAAATATGTTAAATAGATATCTACTGTGAAAGTGGGTATACATTTTTTGGCACCCTCGGTATATTTAGAGCTTTCAAATGTTTAGTTGCATATGAACAATCGGAGGCAGCCGAACATTGAAGTTTCGGCTGCAAAGAAAACCTCTTGATATTCCCGTTAGTAGGTGGTCGCAAATACCTGATACGATAGTATTAAAGAGTGGATCAACACATGTGGTATGTGAGGACCGAAGCAGGTTGTTAACAGATGGCCCAACCAGGCAGTTATTGTGTGTTTCCAGGAAGTTAGCGGAAGCTGCAGCAGGTGCAAGGAAAGCAACAGTCTGTAGAATAACGGTGAAGTGTACTGCGCATCTTTTTATTATTGCATTTCATTATATACTTTGTCCTTTTAGGTTTAGAAATTGCAACAGCAGGAAAGAAAAAGAAGGCATTTTATTTTGTTTATTCCCTAATATTTGAAATGAACTAAACCAAACTAAAATTCGTGTCTATCATAAATGACTTATCGAAACTTTTGATGCTTTTCGATTGTAGGTACTAATCTATACGCATGCGCTTAAATCGGTAAGTCATTCGACATTAGCGGCGCTTATAGAACTACAACAAATCATATTAAACAAATAACGGGTCACTAAACAGATGGAATTATACAGCGTGTGAAAAAGGTCCTGGCGAAAAGAAACTATCAAGTTGGCCAGAAAGTTTTTTCGTATAAAGAGTGTTTCATTTGTCTCCGAATTACTAGGCAACGAATACTTTGTATTTGTTGAAGGTATTATTTTAAAGAAAGGAATATGACGAGTTTAATCATTTTAATTAACACAGAATATTTTCTCCAAATCTAATAAAGTATGTGCTACAAGTGAAAGTACGCGTTTTTTACATTCTTATAGAGAAAATTTTTGGTGCCACGTTAGCAACTGAAGAAGTATATATGTCAGGATGTCAGTACGAGAACAGCATTGAACTGGGTCAGGCGATTCAGTGATGTTGTTGATTTGGTTTATTTGTGGATGGTCTTTAACATCTCAGGTCATCAGAGTCCCATTCAATTCAGAGCGTGAAACGGTAGACAAATTTTGCTCAGAGGCCTCTTCTTTCAGACTTGAGGTGCTTTTTCGTGCTGTAAATCTACGACACAGGACCCACGGGCTTTACTTCCCTTCTGAAGGAAGACCTTCAGGCGCTCGAAGAAGAGCCAGTACGCGTGTCAGGAAGATTTTTAAGGGGTCTCCATAATAACAACAGTAAGTATGCATCTGCGCCAGTTGGACATACTCGTATTACAATGGAAGAAGATTAGAAGTTCGAGATCCCACATTCAAGAATAGTATACATCACGGGACCCACAAGTTAAATTAGTGTTCTCTATTAAAGAAGAAAAAAATTAATAATTATCATTTTTAAGCAAATATTGAACTTTTAATAACACTTCAGCATTTCTGTGGGCATCTGTCACATCGAAGATTTCACGACCCACCAAAAGCCCTCTCAGGACCCATAAGCTGAGAAACGCCCCCCTAGACTGCTGATACAGAGTGGCTCACTTTTTATTCGCCAAGTCTGGGGACCATGCTGGATACCCGACAGCTTCTTCACCAATCCATCATCCGAGTAGAGTTTGATTTAGATGAGCCCTGACATCTCGATGGTAGTGGGCTGGGACGCCATCATGTTTTCAGATGAAACATTCTTCTCCATATAGCTCTAGGATGGCAGGTAAAATTGGGGGTAGCTGCTGTTGTTGCTGTTACAGCTCGTCCGAGACGTCTTTTATGCACTTAGTTAAGGGTACCGCGGGCTTGGATTTGTCCCGAATATCCGCAATTATTAGACGTGTCGGTGGCTCTGTTCGAAGCAGAGTTTGAAATATTTAAACCATAATTGGTGCGACATTATCTAACAATAAGAAATATTATTTATTCTAGTGTTTTCAAGAACACAGAAAAGCTTTCTGCTTATGATTTTCTTTTTACGGCTATGAAATAAAACGTGCAGGATTTTAAAACCAGGTTGATATAGTTAAACCGTAATAAATAGTTATTGGCAAATGAAAATGTAATGAAATCTTCTCGCCAATAAGGCAAATGCTCCTAAGTCTTTTTTAAGAAGCTGTAACGGAAAGTTTATTAAATTTTGTTTGCATTCGTTAAGTAACACTTTCCAGAGTTCATTATTTGCGTTTGAATCTAGCGAAATTCTCGGCACTTAAAGGATAAATTGTGCAATTTGGAACACGCTGGTCAACTGTATAAAGTTAAAAGTTTTAATTGAATCCGACAAGAATAAATCATGAATCACGTTCCGTCTGGATCTGCGGCAGCCCGCGGGCAGCACACCGTTTGCACGGCCCCCGCGTTCTCTGTGCTATTGAGGAAGGCCATGGCCGTGGCTTCTTCTAGCAGCCGACACGTGAGTCAGCCAGGGCTATGCGTGCGTAAGTGACACAACTCCTCCGGGGCGCGAGAAAGTACATCTAAATAAGGGATACTGGACTGTCCCAATAATAAACACAGCCGTCTTTTGGATTATAATATTGCACTTAGAAAAGCAGGAACATTGAAGCAAATAAAAAGGAAGAAATAAGCGAACAATTGATAAACGTATACAGTTTTGTCGATCTATATCAAATAAATAGGGCTAAATTTTGGCTAATATTAGACAAAAAATAAATGAAAATAAAAGAGTAAAATAAGGGAGAAACTTATCTCCGCTTTTGTTTAAAATTTTTATGGATGGCATTTTCCGAAAAATAAAAGAAGAAAGGCCGTATGAAAATAAATTAAATAAAAAAAACATTACTATACTTACTACTTTTTTAAATGATGCAATATTAATTTAAGACAACGAACATAAACTACAAATAAGTATTTAAATTAAGAATGCAACTTCAATATTTTCATAAAGATTATGACATTAACATGAAAAAAAAATATGTGGATATTTAAGCAAAACTTTATTTGAAATCACTTACGATAAAAAATTAAATTAATCTTCAAAATAAAGGCTATTATATACTATAGTCTTGAACCACCTTTCAGCGAGCGTTGTTATTCCACAACGGTACCAGTTTCTGGATTTTGATGTGAAGAATTCGGTGATATCCGCTTTCACTGTTTCAGTATTTTAGAAATTTCTTCTACGCAGGAAATGAACCGTGGATGGGAACGTGCTAATGTGAAGGCGAAAGGTCAGGACTCGATGTGGTAGCAGTTCGATCTCTTCCAGTTCCTGGATTCTATGGACGTTTTCCAGGTTGTTCGAGTACTGCAAGAGAACCCTAATTTGATTTACAAATCCTGGTATCTCTGTCTCAAAACTTCGTGAACCGTTGTAGTTGATGAGAATAAAGATTCGCATCGACTGCACGTTCATTTGAATCAAAAGTCCAGTGAATCACACCTTCAAAATTCCCACGTTGCTTTGGGGTCGAACCGATTTTATTTAGCGATGACTTTGGCAGGGTGACGGAGATGAAGTCATTGTTTCGAAGCGTTAGGTTGCGGTAATACACACATTTTTCATCACACGTCACAATTCTCCTGATAAATTTATCGTCCAGGATTTGCTATAAATTGACAATAATTATCCACTCTGCGAAGGCGTGTTCATGGTTACAAATCTACAGCTTTTGTGTGATTGTTAATATCTTGTGTATTTTGATGCACCATGTTCTTCTGATGTACTTTTTTGTAAATTTTCTTTTAAAACTCTATGTGTATTCTTAATACATTCTAGGACGTGGTAAATCTAAGTATTTTATCTCCATTATTGAAACGCTGGCAATCGTTGTTGCTCTCTAACACCTTCTCCCTGCATTTCATATAATCTTTCAGTCGGCAGCATGTTTATAATCTTGTTTCCAGCAATGCTTTACCTCAAACTGTTTTACTTCCATTTTATGATTGTGTATTAATAACAGACGACTGACATATGCTCACCATATACATACTGAGGGTGCCAAAAATGTATACTCACTTTCACAGTAGATATCTATTAAATATATTTCAAAGTTGAATCGAAAAACAACAGTAATGTGTAGTATGATGTTCTGTAAACAGATGTGACTCACATTACGTTATGCTAGCGTCGCTACAACAAAATGGAGCCAAGATGATCGTTTGAACAGCTGAAATCAATTTGAAGTGCTAATGGAAAACCGAGAATGTTGTTGAAGTTCAAATGCAATTGAGACATGTGAACAGAACAGAACCGCCAACGCGAGTAACAATTCCAGACAAATTTGAGATTCATGGTACCGTATGCTATGTTCACAAGGGCAGATCTGGCAGTTCTCACACAGCGAGAACCCCCACCTCCTCGGTATGGTTTTGAACACTCACCGTAGAAATCTACAAGTCTAGGAGGAAGAGGTCCGATTGAGTTTCCACCGCGTTCTCCAGATCTAAGTCAGTTGGACTTCTACCTATGGGAAACTCTTAAGGATGTTGTATACCGTAGAAAACCAGCTACACTGGCAGCACTTCGGGAAGAAATTGAAACGGCATGTGCTGCAATCGCTGAGGACACTTTCGTAAACGTTGCTCAATCAGTAGTTCAACGTACCCAGAAGTGCATCGACACTAATGGTGGGCATTTTGAGCAACTGTTGTAACTGTAAAAGTGTAAGATGATTAGCGCTCATCATTTTCTGTATGTGTGAATTCAGTTGATTTTGCCAAACAAAAGAAAACCATTAAACTTTTACAAAACTCCAAGCTTAAAAACCGACATTTCTGAGTTAACCTAATAAGCTGTAAAATACTATACACAAACATACGGTGCCCAGGAATTGCCATATACTTTTCCGTAATAGGCAACCCACATTACACTGAGCAGCTGATTTAACAACCCTCAATATTGTGACTGCTGAGAGTGTGTTATAGATATTTTCTTTGAAACTGTCCCTTTTGCTTCACTTATGCTTGTGAACTGACACTAGGAAATAAGGGAAGAAAGAGACATAACCAAATATCTTTTACAGACACAAGAAAAAGCTAAAGAAGAAAGAAGTTGGTAAGCTCAACTAAAGAGGTTGGCATAGGTGAAGAGGAGGAACAATAGGTAATGAATAAACATGCAATAAAGTGAAGCAAAGGATATTGGAAAGAAGAAATATGGAGTAGTTTACATGACAAGAGTACCTTGAAACTTGTAGGAAATTTAAGAAAGAATGGGGGCGGGTAGTTGTTTGTAACAAAAGGGTAATGGAAGATGGGGAAAGGGAATGCTTGGGATAGAGCAGATGTATTAGGGTTAAGTTAAAAAGAAAGAGTTTCATTGATAGTTGAATGTTCACAAACTAAAGAATGGAGAGAAGGTGTATGGATTAAGAAACGGGACAATTTACAGGTAGCAGTTGAAACTGGTAAAAAGGAGTTTTTGATCAAATTTGGTGCTTATATAGGGAAAGTAAGAGAGAAATTAAGAAAAGAATGATTAAAGTTAAGGAAGATTATATCTAAGCAGATAAAGACGGAAAGTAAGATCTAATACATATACAACTAGGGTGTTAAGTGTATAAGATCACAAAGTACTCTAGAAATAATGGTAAAAATGTAAAAGCATTTGTAAAACACTGTGTAATGGCAGAGTGAAATAAACGTTCTGTTGAATATAACTGCATTATACGAGATGAATTAAAAACGTTGCTCGTTGTTTGGGCAGGTGGTTTTTCATTGTGTTTTAGTCAAAGAGACGCTGTAGCACAAGTGGAATTTTTACACTGACTGAGCTGATGGTGCACGCTTTAAAAGATGAAAGTACTTAAGTAATTTCAATACGTGTATGACAACTGCTGCAAACCGGACTCACAAAGTTTGATTTCGTTGTTGCAGTTATTTGCGGTTCATTTATTTTTATTGGGTCCCCCTATCTTTATCAAACAATTAACTTGGGTTGAGGTCGTGTTATCACCGAGAAATAATTCCTCTGTACTTTGCTCTGATTATTTGTTATTATCTGAAATATCGCGTGCTTCATGTCACACACACATGCAACAGAATAAATAACGAGGCTTATTGAGTTCTAAAACTTTCCTCGACCCGGGAACCTCTTTAAAAATATATTCGCTGTCGCACCCCTAACATTTGACTCAATGCTTAAAATGCTAAATTTGCATGCTATATATTTTAAAGTGTTTCATAAGTAGTTTAAAAATTTAATGACATAACAAACAAGTAAATGTGCATTTTTTCAACATTTGCTTTTTTAGTAGTGCATCCTTATACCATTATAACTATACTTTTATATTTAAAATTCTGGGTATATCGTACATAAACAATAACATTAACTAAATATATATGATTGGACCTAACAGAATTAGTTAAATTACTCTTATTGTTTTCCTTTTTTATTTACTAAATGAAATACTTCGTTATTTGAACTTGTGTGCTATCTACAAATAGATAACTATCACAAATAATACGATCTGTCTACCTTGCGCAAGCATAGTAATCATTTTTCGTGCCATTGTCAGAGAGAAGCGAAGGGCATCTTTCATAGAATTATTGTTGGCTAGCCCTGTTGAACATGCCCGCCCACTTACGGGATTTTGTAGAACATTTTAAAATATAGTATTTCATTATTGTGATAAAATGAAACCATGTAATTGTAAATATTTACTATGACCCCAACCGCAGCGGGCTTTTTTAATAGTGTTTAACGCCTGTTTTTATTACCGAGGCACCACAAGCGGTGAACACTGATGATATGTGAGATGAAATATATTGGGAAAGGATTTTTTAAGGAAGGAAACGTTCCAGGCCTAAGTTTAAGGTACCTCCCCGGCATTTACATTTATGAGGACTGAGGAAAACCCGAAAAAAAACTCAGTAAGGGAGAACGGTCCTGGCGGGATTCGAACTCCAAACCTCCCGCTCACGAGTCCGCACCTTAACGATCTCGGTCACCCGTGGCGGTACGACGCGGCTTATCACTATGATTAACAGAAGGCGAGGGTGAACATTTAATTGAACTTCAAGAATTAATTTCAAGAACGATGGAGAAAAAAGGCCAGATGTAATAAAAAGATTTAAAAATGTATCATTGAACATGAAACATTTCTAACATTGCATTTAATTCATTATTACTTACATTACTACAGTCACGATGCCATAACTTTAAACATTAACATTTTATGATAATATTACAGAAACAATTTTCGTGGTGTAAAATCAGAGATAACATTTTGAAAAAACCCAAATTTTATTTAATTTTTTTTTTGTTCCAAATAATTATTTCGATTTGTATGCTTAATTTGTTTATCATTTATTGAAAAATTATAATTGCAAGTATTTTTGATTACATAATGTGTTTTATCTGTCAAACTACATTTTAATACCCCGCTCCATTGAAAAAAATTAAAATATCCATTTGTTCTAGAAAGTAGACGTAGTTTGTTGCAGGTGAATTATTGTTTCAAGTGTCAATAATAGTAATAGTTGCTTGTTTGTTAAATTTTTGAAGCAAGTGGAAAAATATTTTGAGTTTTACAACCTTCTTTCTTAAATACATATATTATCATGCCTAGGTCCATCATAGTCTATAAAATTTTAAAAGCAAAGTAAATACGTATTACAAAACCTATCCAAAGCATGACAGCAGTGATAATGAACTGAAGATATTAATTCAGTGAATGATAAATCTTTTACTCACACTCCCCCTAGAGCTTTCAAGAAAAATATATCTGCTAATCATATGGAAGATGTTGAAGACAACAAAGGAAAGATTAATATTGTGATTGACTTGAATATTTTAATAATAATGTTGAGTGAAACTGTCTTCTGTAATATGTGTAGATAATATTACTTTGTGTGAAAATGCAGATGCAAGAAATACATGTATGTAAATTGACATTTAGTTGTATTAGCTTTAACGCTATTTTATCCGTAAGTGAAAAATTCACAACATATATATCTTTTTATCATAAGCTAATGAATATAGAAGCATGATTTTTTTACAGATGATCTATTACATTCATTGCTGAGCCCTAGTTTCAGGTAATTTGCATAAGAATATTTTTGTGTACCAATATTAATATACTATTATATAATAAAAACAAGAGTCTGTTTAAAAAAATGTAACTTATTACTTTTATACAGTACCTTCTCTAAACTACAGTTCAGAACTTTTAATATAATGAAAAATAAGGAGTAAAAGTTATCTGTAAACCTTTATGAGAAAAATGTACATAAAACGAATAAGTTCGCATGAGTAATATAGAGCCTCTTCTCTCACCTTAACATAAATTAGATTTTGTATTTATTTAGTCATTCAGTGACAGCCCACCCTGCAGCCTTACAGGGCTTGAGTTGTGCGTACTTAGAAATGACATATGCCCTTGTTACTCTTATTGTGGACCAGCTCTACCGGGCCACGCTCTATTAGTTTCCACTTGAAGGTGGGAAGCGCTGCCTCTGGAAATCTGGGACACCAAACCCATTAGTAGGATTCTTCATCATATTTATTTGCAGTCGGAAACATAGTAATTTGGTAAAGGTTTAGGGGCTGATTAAGTGCATATACTGCAATGAGGGTGTTTGCACGCCTACGCTGCAAGTCGACGGCAATTTATAAACCTTGATGACATAAGACGCATATTCGTTAGGCAACGCCCCTCTCTAACAGGCGGCACAGCAAAGGTCAGTGACCATTCGGTCGCCTGCTCTTCGATTATGTGCATACGCTTTCTTGCATGTGAATCTCGGAAAGTAAGCACCTATTCATGCACGCAGTTTCATAAATTGCAGTATAAAACGGCAACAGTTAGTGTAAGTGTATAATGCAACCTGTTTCTACTATAGAAATATTATATTTGGAAACTTGTTTCAAGTGGCAAAACCGCCTGCAACACAGTCATTTATTATACGAGGGTAGGTTCATAAGTTTCCGGTCTAACCATTTTCTAGGTGTAATAAAGAAAAAACTATATTTCACTTTTCAATATAGTTGCCCTTTATTGCAATACACTTCTCATATCTTGAATTAACATTTCAACCCCCCCCCCCCCAAAGTAGTCAGATGTCTTGTCTGCAAACTGGGCATAAACAGCATCCATCACTTCTTCGTCACAATTAAATTTCCTTCCTCGAAGGAAATAGCCCTTCTTAAGTTTTGAGAAGAGGAAATAGTCACTGGGAGCTAGATCTGGACTGTAGAGTGAATTGTCGATTTCCTTGAAGCCACATTTCTCCACAGCTTCCTTTGCAACAGGAGCTATGTGCACAGGCGCGTTGTCGTGAAGAAGGCACACACCACCGCTCAGCTTTCCTCGCCTTTTCTCTTTGATGGAAGCACGTAATCTGTGCAGTACGCCAGCATAGTACTCCCCATTTACTGTGGTGTTCCTATCCTTGAAGTCAATGAAGAGCATTCCTTCACAGTCCCAAAAGATTGCGGCCATGATCTTCTTGGTTGACAGAGTGATCTTGGCCTTAAGAGGCGGTGATTCGCCAAGTTTACGCCACTCCATTGATATTTTTTTTTTATTGGACAAGGGATCATATTAGAGTATTATAGTTTCATCTCCTATAACAATGGTTTGCAGAACTTCTCTCTCGTTGCCACAGCAGCGCTCCATAAATGTCTGGCAACAGATGACTCTTTGATGCTTTTGGACTGGGGAAAGAAGTCTAGGCACCCATCTTGCACTAACCTTATTCATGTTTGAATGTTCATGATTAATTCAAAGGACTGTTGTTTTACAAAGGTCCAACCTTGCTGCTATTTCTGTAACTTTGAGTCGTCGGTCTTCCATAATTTCTCCTTCCACAAGAACAATGTTTTCAGGAGTGAGCATCTCGAAGGGCTGACCTGCACGCTCTTCGTTTTCAATTATATCTCGTCCTATTCAAAAACGTTTGGCCTATTCGTTTACGGTAGAATATGAGGGGAATACTTCCCTCTTTTGTGCAAAACTTAATAACAGATGCATGCTCCATTTTGAACACGTCACAATCTTTTACACGTAACCTTCTTTATGCAACTATATCAGAACAACTGAACACACCGGAGCGGAAGTTACAGCTGCAATTATTTACTAACAGATAAGGGTTTTATGAAGACGATGATTCTTATCGCGAGGCCGGAAACTTATGGACCTACCCTCGTACTACCTCATCTTCAGAAATGTGTTAAGGTATATTCGTCTCTGAACAATATTAAGACACGTGCGATAAACTCCACTTGAACTCAATGATCAAAATTATTGTCGGTTTCAAAATATCACCACACACAGCACAATTGAAATGCTGAATGCGTATGCTCTTTGTCACTCTGTAGATATCTGTATACTATTTCACTTCTTCCAACACTTCTTCCAATCTTACTTGTGATATTTTGAAAGGCGGTTCCTATACACGTCTTAATATCGGGGATAGTCGCAGGTAGAGGAGGGAAATAAACTTGGTACATCCCGGAACCCCACAGAAAAAATCGCAAGAGATTACCTCAGGAGCATTTGATTACTATCAATCCATCTGTTGAGAGTGTCTTTTAAAAATCCCCCCCCCCCGAGAAAAATGAGGTGGAGTGCCATCTTGTTACAGTAACACATCTTCTCTGTCCTCATTTAGCTGTAGTAGCAGCCATCCAGTGACCTTATGCAGATAAATTAGTCCTATTATTGTTCTTTCGGCAAAGAAACATGGGCAATGCATCTTCCACTTGGAAATAGCACAGAACACATTAACTTTCGCAGAGTCTCGATCGGTTTAATGTAAAAATGAGGATTTTGTGTCCTCCATATGCGAACATTTATTGATTTGTCCACTTAAATGAAAGATTGATTCATTACAAAAAACCATTTTGTCACTAAAACCATAATCTTTAATGCGCTAAAAAAAAGTCTCCCAATGGTGATTGTCACGAGATTTTATGTAACCCGGTCCACGGTTTTCTCCGACACATAAGAGCGCCAGCTGCTTTTTTCTTTACCAAACACCCTCGTATTCACGAAATGCGCATATCATCTGCGAATGAAATAGTCAAAGGGAGAACCTTCTCCAAATTCCTTGCGGACGTGCCACTGGACAATGGAAACGGACCGAAAGTGGTGAATTCATATTCGAGATTGCAACAAGCCTTCTCTGTATTATTCGTTACAACTGGCGGCAACAAACTGCAGTACTCAATGGTGCGTAGCAAAGAAAAATTTGAAACATTCTTTCCATCCATACTCAGCATAGAAAGTACATTTTGATGCTTCAATTTTACGAGGGCTGTTCAATGAAAATGTTCATAGTTTTTTTGACAAAACAATTTTGATGATCTGTCCCAACGTTTCTGCAAGTCTTCAAAACATGCTGGAAATCATTTTTGACAGGCTATGTGCAGAATTGCCTTCGCACCCTTCATCGCTGCTTCTGATGATGAAAAATGCCTCCTATGAAGGCGTTTCTTTAAGGAGAAAGTCACGAGAGGGCTAAATCTGAACTATAGGGAGAGCGAGAACACACTTCACATTAATTTTTGTGAGATATTCAGCAACAACATTCGTGATATGGCCGTGCATAGTTTTCGGTACATCTCTGTAGTATTGCCAAGTTGCAATTGTGTGTGCAGACACAATATGCTGGTAAACCATTGCTTAAACATAGAAAAATTAGCCAACAGAACTTTCCATGCAGAAGTAAAATTTTTTGCTTTATTTGATGTTGGTGATAATGAATATTTCCACATGGAATTGTGCTGTGTAATCTCAGGATCAAAATGATGTAGCAGCTTTGAAAGAAACTCCGCATATTCCTGTAAAATCATCTTCAACGGCTCTCAAATGAGCAGTCCTAGAACCCACCGCGCAATTTTTAGTTACCTATGTTTAGGTGACTCCCAGTAAAATTGCCAGAATTTCTTAAAGTGTTTTTAATATTATTCGACCATCCTGCCTCACATTTTTTTATTTTGTTTATTTACAGCCGCTCTTTAACATCTCAGGTCTATTCAGGGCATGAAACGGCCGACAAATTTTGCTCAGAGGCCTCTTCATTCAGGCATGAGGTGCTTTTTCGTGCCGTAAATGTATGACACGGGACCCACGGCTTTACTTCCCTTCCAAAGGAAGGAACATTAGAATTTTTACGCCCGAAAAAAATCCATCGATCCTGGCCGGGTTTGAACCCGCGATCTTGGGTTTAGAATACAAGTATGGTTACCACTACACCACCAGGACCGACCCTGCCTCACAATGACCGGTTTTAATGTTTTCTTCCGTTAGAACACAAACTGGAGCGTAGGTCACCTTCCTTTGAAAGTGATAACCCCCTCTCTTTAGACATTTTACACCATCTTAGAGCTGTATTTATAGGGACCTACAAATTCTTCATAGACTTCCTGTAACATTGCATTGGGCTCAGCTGAAGATTTGTTGATACGAAAGCAGAATTTCAGAACAACATATGGTTCGTCGCGTGTCAGCAGCATTTTATTGTAGACGGAACTAAACATGTCTCAACCTGCACACCTCTCATAGGCGGAAACCGGAAGTGACAACAATGAAACCTATACCACGCGTACATTACGCATTAAGCTATCCACAATATTGTAATCATACTTTATTGAGCAGCCCTCTAAATAGGATGTAATTGTAACCACAGTTTTTATTTTCATCGTTGCCTAACAATCTGGACTATTGTTGTTGTTATTTGGATTTTGACAGTGTAATAATATATTTTTATAAAGCTACAGTTATTGATATTACAGAAGATCAGCGTATTTTGGAACCCCTGGCCGATCCGCGTACTTCTGCCGTTTCTTGTAGCGCATACAAATATATTACCAAACGCAACTATTACAACAAATGCTCAGTAGCTTCTCTATTATTATTTTCTATAAATTTAAATGCATTCGTAGTGCGTAGCGCAACGCAAGTTCTGCCCTGAAGGAGTGAGCGAGTGTTTGACATCATATGAGCAGTGCCAGTTTTAAATTGCTCCCAGCAAGTGAAAGAAAAGGATAGCATGTAAGCAATGAACACGTCTTCCGGACTAGCCGCATTATCTTTTAATTGCATCAATTAAAGGGGGTGGTTCTCCATGCAAGCGCATTTATGAAGTGAAATTGCCAATGCCTAAATATATATCGTTAAGAGATTGTAAGTTGCTGGCGGACAACCAGATCGCTTCCGGCATGTGAAGGCAGTCCACCCCTGCGTGAGATTTGTCTGTGACCTTAATGTAGCATTCTATGCGGTTTCTTCCAGAAGTAACCAAAACAAAGTTTAGAAAACCATCCACCGATAAATTCATTATATTTATTTTAAACATAATCTTCAAGTCAATACATTTATTTCAGCGATAATGTCATTATCTCATCTCTGAGTTTTGTTTTTGGAAGGTCTGCAAAATATTCTTCTGCAGCTTCAATAGACAAAATCGATTATGGTATAAGCTTCAGCGATTTCGGATCTCTGAGAGAGCTCTGCTGAACTCTTTTGTGAGAAATTGCATTATCTTGATAAAAAATGAAAAAAATTCTTCTGCTACTGGTCTTTTCTCACAAATTTTTCATTTAGAATAACACTCTCTGGTTATGGTTTTACCTCCCTTAAGATAATAAATCATTAAAATTCCTTTACCATCCCAAATGGCAGCCATAAATGATTATAAAATCCCTCCTTCCATGAACGCGAGGTTGCCGAAGCTTCAACCATCGTATAACGTTGTACAGCAGTCCAAGGTAAACACTGCACTACAGGTTACCAACCGGCTTGCTCACTTTCGGCACTGTTGCTGTGACCAGGCTGTACGGAATCCGATTCTATCCCCACCCGTCTCTCTCTGCCGTCATGTGCAATGCTCGGGTCAACCATACGCTGATATCTTGCTTACGAAGGATTTGTTTCATCTCTAGTCATAACCTTTCGGAACAGATTGGCTTCTATGGCCTATCCACTGTTTCGATTTTGGTGTTGATGTTGATCGACGCACAAAGTCATTCCTGTTGCTGTTAAAACGCTGCAAACCTGTTGCACATATCCTATTTTGGTCAGATATTAGCCGGAAAGATATGCATTTCTTCATGTACAATATGATAACTTTTCAGTTTTTTGACAACATACCTTTATTTATCCTCATAATTTTGATGATCTCTGTCAAAGTAATCCCCGTTGGATGCAATGCACCTGCCATCCTTCAAAATCACCTCCCCATCTTTCATCACAGCTTCTGATGACGGAAAATGCCTCCCACTAGAATGTCTCTTCACTAAGGAAAAAGAAACAGTCACATGGACCATAGGAAGGGGGAGGGGCACACTTCACATTGTTTTTGAGATTTTCAGCAATGTTGCCAGCACTCCAGAGATTTCCAGTAACGATGCATAGTGAACTTTAAAGAAAAGGAAGAGGTTTTTTAAAGAGAGTGAATAAAATATTAAGTAATGTCTTTTTCATTTGGGAGAGTACATGACAATGTGGCCTTATGGTAGATCCACGCCGAGTCAAATCCGAGTTATACTGTGCCCGCAAAGCATAACAGCGAAAGATTGCAGTATGCCATTAATCGATGACGTAATGTTATGGCGATTCTGAATTGCCATTCGCCACTTGGAAATAAAGTGTTGCGGATTCTAAACCTCTAGTTTGATTCAGTGTTCTCCACCCCTGCCCCACATATATTGTTTTTGCAATTTACCAAATATGAGCAATATTTTTTTTTTTCAGGCAGAGGAATTATAACGAGAAATTTAAAAGAAACCAGAAGACATTTTGCGAGGGTCAGAGTAGTGAGCAACAATTTTTAAACCTCTTAATATATTAAATAAACCAAGTACATCGTCATAATCTACAGACTTTTCTTTCACTTTTCATCGTAGTCTCCATTTCTTTGCACACATTTTCCCCATCGTTCTGCAAGTTTGAAAATACCCTCAAGATAGAACGCGGTTCCAGCTGCACGAAGACACTGACGCGCTGCTTTCCGAATATCCTCCATCGTCTCTTAGTGTTGGCCTCGCATCTGTTCCTTAACAGAACCAAAAAGATGGTAGTCGAAGGGTTTCAAGTCAGGACTGTAGGGAGGATCCTACCCAAATGTTCTGATCTACTCCATTGTGACAAGGGCTGTGCGAGGACGCGCATTATGCCGTTGCAAGATGATCTTTTTACCAGGGCGCTTATCGCACAATGCACCACGGAGCTTCCAAAGTGTCTGGATATAGCGGGCAGCATTTATGGTTTGTCCAGGCTCAAGAAAATCAACCAGAATGCAACCCTGGTCATCCCAGAAGACGCTACCCATAACCTTTCCAGCATACCGCACTGTCTTCGCTTTCTGCTTCGATGGCGACTCCAAATGGTGCCATTCCATACATGGGCGTTTTGTTTCAGGCTTGTAATGCTTTTTTTTTTTTTTTTTTTTGTTTTTGTTTTATTTACGGACGCTCTTTAACATCACATGTCATCAGCGTTCCGTTCAATTCGGGGCGTGAAACGGCCGAACTTTTTTGCTCACAGGCCTCTTTTTACAGGTTTGAGGTTCTTTATCGTGTCGTAAATGTACGACACGGGATACACGGCTTTACTTCCCTTCCGAAGGAAGCCATACTTAGGATTTTTACGCCCGAAAAAATCCATCGGTCCTGGCCGGGATCGAACCTGAGATCTTGGGTTTAGAAGGCAATTATTGTTACCACTACACCACCAGGACCGACTACTCGTAATGATGGAACCAGCTTTCATCGTCTGTCACAATACTCGTCAAAAATCATCTTCATTTTGAAATCTCTGAAGATGGTTTTGGCTGATGGTTATTCTCTGAATATTTTGGTCTTTGGTCAATAAATGTGGGCACAAACTTTTCGATAACCTAAGCTTTTTATCATTTCTTGCACTGCACTATGCCCTACAGCTAGTTTTGTAACGCTTTCATCCACAATGATATGCCTGTCTTCTCTAATGAGCTCATCAACTCTTCCTTGTTGCAGTTCGCAGGCGACAGCTACGAGGCTCATCTTGGATACTCGTTTTCCCATCTTTGAAATGTTTCACCCATCTCCTAACACTGCTAGTACCCATGCAGACGTCTCAATAGGCACGTTGAAGTCTGAGGTGAGCCCCTCTTAAACAAGGAATTCAATGACAATACGCTATCGAAACGAAGAATTGATGCGCGCCATTTTGGAAGTACTGCCTGTGGTTACATGATAGAAGCTATTGACGTCGCAATAGGGCAACATGCGGTGTAAAGTCTGTAGATTACGATCCTGCAGTCCTTTTTGTTACATTGTTTGAATTTTAATTTTAACAGAGGGTTGCTCACGACTTTCAGTATGACCACATTTGAAGTATCGGATTCCAGAGCACGCTAAGGGTGAAAGATGGCATTGATACTTAAAAAGGTGTGCTAGTGTCAAGCAATGAAAAGGAGATGAATGAAAGATCGAAATGTTTGCATTTGGATATTGAATGAAGTACTCAAAATGAAATGCAGATCAAAGTTTTAAAAATTTATTTGGAGTGAAAGAATGAACGGAGTAGTAAAACTTTTGATAAACGACGCGTTTTCATACGACTTTCCCTGTACTCACCACTCCAACTGTATCTAATAGGACAATTACTCAACAATGGCGACGCTGTCGTTCAATGAATGGTGTGTAGGCAAAACTGGAGCAGCTTCTAGAAGTGCATTTCATTTCAGATGTAGTTTCACACTTAAGCTCGCTATTTTTCTAACAGTCCACTTATGCGACCATACATGACCACTTTTAATACTTTACTGCTACGGGTGCCCGAGGTCGTTAAGACGCGGAATCGTGAGCGGGAGGTCTGGGGTTCAAATCCCACCAGGACGATCCTCCCTGACTGAGGATTTTTCAGGTTTTCCTGAGTTCTCATAAATGGCAAATGCCGGGAAGGCACCCTAAACTTAGACGTGGATCATTTCCTTCCTTAAAAGAAAAAAAAACTTCTTTCCCAATATATCATTTCATCTCATGTGTCATCAGTGTCCACTGCCTATGGTAGGTACCTCAATAGTTAAAACTGGCGTAAAACGCCATTAAAAAATCGTTTAATGCAGGTCAAAGAACATGCGCTCTGTCGAGGTCAAAAACCCAATTGTGTGTTGTGATTTTCATGTAAATATCGTAATATTATTCTCTCCCATTATAAAAGGCACATTCCTTCAACCCTGAATCTCTCCAATAGCTGCTAAAAATCTAAGATATTGTTTTAAACTTGGGGAAGAGATGAAAGGGCCTAATCTGGTTAATTACGTGCATGGGACTTTAATTTTAGATGTTGTAACGACACATAAGAGGAATAACATTTTCTTCTTTGTTTATTTTCTTCTTTCAATGCTAAAGGTTAGCATAGCATCCTCTAGTAATTGTTGTACCTGTAGCAAGAAATAAACAAATATTTATATAAAATACAAGTACGGAAACAGTTTGGAATACTTGAGTGAGAATTCGGAACACCACTTTCTTCTATTAAACCCCATATATCACGTCTTGTAAATGAAAAATAACATTCTACCTCTCATTCAGAAATTAAAATTAACAAGTAATGTTCCATCTATATTGTTAGTTATTGTGTGCATCATCTATGCTTTTTGTATGCAAAATTATTGTTATCATTATGGACATTAAGTAAGGATACACTATGTGCCGTTGTTGCATGTAAGTACGCAGTTAATCGATATTTTCTTCCGTGGTACTGTCACGTGGTAGCTTCGCGTTATATTTCTAGTCTATGCCGATTGGTTAACGTATGTCTTGTCTTGAACGGAATGTGAGCTAGCAAACATGTACGGCGATTCTCTCTAGAGCTTTGTATTGATTGGACGTGGTTAAATTTTATGAGTTCATTTCGGCTTTTCACTAGAAATCATTCGGGGCTTCTTGATTGCCTTACTGTGATCCAGGTTTGGTATTAGTTGTATTAGAATTATTTTAAGAGATGTGTAATTATGTACATTTAAAATGTAACAATTTCGCTGTATTGCATTTCCTGGGCGTTAATGTTTCAAGAAACGTGTTTCAGACAAATGTTGGTATTTTTTTGAAAGTTATCTGTCTTCTCGTTAATTGTTATGTAAATTTTGGGACCCCAGTTTGGATGTTTTTTGTGTTCCATTTCGTGCAACTGTTTAGTAATAATGCTTTAAAAATTAGATATCAACCGCTATTAAATTATTTTATATTTTTTGTATATAGAAATTTAGGAGTTTATTTAAGTGTGCTTTCCCTATTTAACGTGTTCAATTTAAACAGCAATATATACTATTAATTTTTAGGCTTCGGTATAAGAACCATAACAAAAAGGAAAAATAAAAAGTGCATTTATTTGTTTGTTTATATGATGATGAATAATTTAAAAAATATATATATATATATACACGAATATAGGATTTTAAACTTTGAGATAAACTGTTCTGTAACAGCTAGAGTACTTTGAAGAAAAGTTTGCGAACCGCTGGTTCATAGTAATTACTAAGGGGGGTGGTTCAAGCGGCAACGTTTGGGACTTACTTTCGGGAGGCAGTTCCTGTTGGGCCGGCCTTCCTGACCATGGGTTTTCAGGTTTAGCTTACCTCTGGTTAGTTAGGTAAATGATAGAATGTACGAGTATATTAACTTTCCACGATTTTTTCCTCTCTCCGATTTCATAGCATTTTACTGAATTGCTTCTGTTACAAGGTCAAGAGCCCAGGCGCAGATGGTGAGGTTTGATGATGACTTACTGTTTGAGTGTTCTATCTAGAAACATGTTACAGACCCCGTCTGTGTCCTCGCGGTCGCCGCCTGGTGTCTCCATCACCACCTCCCTTCCCCCTGGAGGCGCCCCATAGAAAGTGTAGGCACAAACGGCCAGTCTTGAGCAAAGCAGAAGTGCCAAAGTGTCACCCTGCGCTCCGGTCTGTACATAAATCAATTTATCGGGAATTTCGATTAATGATTGTCATTAGAAATTTAAAAGTTTTCCGGAGGTAAAAAAGGGAAATCGTAGAAAGTACTGTGAAGTTTGTTGCAGCAGCGATGTCGTCAGAATAACGATTATGCGGAATTTGCTATGGAGAGTGCTGTACTGAGAGTTAAGGTTTTGCAGCGAGATCGCCGCGCCGGCAGTTGATTACAAGTTCCTGTCACGTACGAAACCACCTCGCTTGAGACTTGTTCTCCAATAAAATACCTGTTTTTCGGCGCCAAAAGTCTGCATGCATCAGAAGTTAGTCGCATTGACTGCTCCGTTTGTTGCAGCAACTGTAGTCAACTACTTTTGTGGATAATTGAGAGCTGTTAACTGTGTTCAGTTAGATCTTTATCTATTCGTTCGTTACGGTTAAGTTTGGTTGTATAAAGGTATTCGCTACATTTCATGTACGCGATATAACTTTTCGCACTGCGGTGCAAATATTTTTAAATCCAAACATTAAAAATGCAAATTTGTTCAATGTAGCATTTTGGCTAAAAGCAACTTACGTCCAAAGACTCGTTGATAGAGATTTCATGCTTTAAAATGGTCAAAATATGTAAAAATAATACACGCCGTTTATAACCTAAACATTTTAAAAACATAGTCTGTTTTTAAATATAAAAAATTCGCCGAACCAACTTACCAAATTTATTTTTTATAAATTACATTATAGATATAAACTGATATGCTGATAACCGGTTGAAGAAAATGTAGATACGTAGATAAATGTTATAGAATTTCATGGTGTATAAATTTTATTCAAAACAGCATATGCTGGAATATTCTCATAAACTCCTTAATTGTACTCTGAGCTGTAATATGCACCTGTGCAAATTTGGAAACGAAAAAGATTGTCTGTTGTGAGCTAAAAAGCCTTTTGCGGGGAAAACTTTTTTCTACTTTCATGGTTACATCATCATCTTAGACTTACAAGAGGTAAATCTTAAGGCCTGTTCCGGTTCCTACGGGTATATGAACTATTTCAATTTACTTTCACTTAGCGCCTACATACATCAGAAGCATAGCTGTCAGTCCATCGTTTCAAGTGCCTTCTAATACGTTATTAATGTATTACTTCAACGTGAAATGGCCTTATCTTTTGTCCAGAGATCTTTTTTTTATTATTATTATTTTCCAGATATGGATATCTTAAAGTGCTATAATTCTACGACACGTACCTAAGGCATTAAATCCTTCCCGGAAGATTTGTGCTCAAGGTTTTAATGCCCCAAAAAAACTATCGATCCCGATAGGGTTTGAACCCCCAACCATAGGTACAGAGAAGAGCCTTTTATTGATACAATTGGAGCATGAATAAATTCACTTGTCTCTAACAAACCTTTTGCTGTGGTACAATCCTTGTGTTTTGTCTAAAACATAATTGTCCTTGACATTGTTCTCAACTCTCTCATCCTTCTCTCTCTCTCTCTCTCTCTCTCTCTCTCTCTCTCTCTCTCTCATTAATAACTGTGGGAACAAAATGGTTTTATCTACTTGCAAGTGCAGTTGCAGGCTGATTATCGTAAAACAATAGACAACATCGCCACTTAAGGGGTCAAGCGTATTTTGCACATTCCACATAATAGCGGAAGAAGAGCATTTAAAGATTAAAGCATTTTTTTAAACTTTCACGGCCTGTGTTGTTATTATTGAAATTAATCATTAACGGGCTATTTTACTGTGGTCATACTTTAAATCAACGAACACAATAGTCCAGTAATAATAACTTTCAATAATAATTTTTAATTTTTTTTTTCAAAGTTAAACTAAAGAACTACCTTTAAGGGATTCAAGGGGGGAAGAGAATTAAGTTTGAATACAGAAAGTTTTTGAAAAAGCTTTAGGTAAATAGATAGATGTTCCTTAGAAATGATAATTTTTTGGCAACATATTTTACTCATCCTCATAATTTTGATGACCATTCTCAAAGTAGTCCCCGTTGCACCTGTCCCAGTGTTTCTGCCAGTCTTCAAAGACAAGCTGGAAGTCATTTTTGACAGGTTTCACATCGGTCTCGCAGTCTTCACCAGTGCTCCTGAGGATGGAAAATGACTCCTACGAAAGTGTAGCTTTAATTTTGGGAAAAGAAAGAAGTCTCACGGAGCTAAATCTGGACTATAGGGAGGATGAGGGACACACTTAATATTTATTTTTGTGAATTATTCAGCAACAACATTTGCATGTGCGGCCGTGCATTGTCGTGATACCACCTACAGCTTGTTGCACGTAAATGTGGCCTTACTGAGTTTTCGGGGTATCTCTGCAGTGCTGCTCATTTACAGTTGTGCGTATAGGTACGGTATGTACGATTCTTTAAACTACTGAATTATGGAATAACTATAACTAATTTTGATGTTGATGGACCTGTAACATCAACTTTAACTGTATGCGAATCTTTTTGTTCGGGAATCAGCAGTCTTGGAACTTACCGAGCACAAACACTTCTCATATGCAACTTTTCAGTTGCCAATGTGTGGGTGACACTCAGTGAAATTATCAGAATTTCTGAAAGTGTTCTTAATGTTATTCGACGATCCTCTATCACAATGAGAACAGCGCTGTTAATGTTTTCCTCCGTTACTGAAGACCCGGGTCCACTTTCCTTTGAAATTGATTGCGTCTCTTCTTAAAACATCTTCGAGATGTGCTATGAGAAAGAAAAAATTCTTCATAAGCCTACTAGGCTTCAGCTAAAGGTTTGTTGAGATGAAAGCAGAAGCAGCTCGAGTCTCTTCCATTTTGCTGTAGCCGGAACTGAACATGTCTCAACTTGCACACTTCAAACGCTGGAACCGGAACTGACAACAATGAAACTAGTACCAGGTATACTATAAGCATTAAAATAGCAAAATATTGTATTATGATTATTTTTACAGTCCTCCTCCCCTTATTTGTCTTTTTATTGTAGTATATCCTTACAGAATAGTATAAACAATATTGCATTAAACACATATAAAGCATAGAGTTATGTTAATAACATATATAATGACGTTAATTTCAATTCCTGAATAAGAGGAATAATGCTGCATTTCATTTACATGTCATAACATAGCACATTTAATAGGAGAATTTTGTGTTCTGAGTTCTACTGTTTTGTTTTTGAGATAGAAATGTGAAGGGAATGATATTTCACACAAGTTGTTATGAAAGGCAAGTAAGAGGTGAGGAAAGAGCAACTATATAGATCATCGTAGCCTGTTAGAATGTGCAGTTGACTTGTGTCGTTTGTGAACGCTGAGCAAATAAGGCGGTGATTGCGAACTCGTCAAAAATTGACCAACATGTTGTGATTACATTTTTGACAACGGAGGGTTGTCATAGTCGCTGGAATGTCATGTATGGTGAGAAATGTGTATCGAACACAACAGTGAAAGATTGGGCACGCATGGTCAAAGGTGTGATGCGGAACTGGTTCACGCAGCAACCACGATCGTTCTTTTCTGACGGTATCCGAAAGACAGCGACTTAATTTTATTATTAACATTGCTATCCACAAATTACTTTGTAATTAATTGATTTAGTTAATATTTTTAAAAATGGGCACACATGGGTTTCAGTTGATCACGCCTCGAATTTATCTCATTAAATATGCATAAAAATTGTATCATCTTTCACATTCTCGTAAAGTATTGCATTTATATTGTCACCACTTTGTATATAAATATTATGTCATAAAGACTGTGACTTTTTTTTTGTTTTTTTTTGTTTACTACTGAGCACAGGCGGTGGACACTAATGAATTGAAATGATATATTGGGAAAGGAGTATTTTTTTTAACGAAGGAATCATTCCAGGCCTAAGTTCAAGATACCTTCCCGGCATTTGCCATTTATTAGGACTCGGTCAGGGAGGACAATCCTGGTTGGAATCGAATCCCAGACCTCCCGCTCACGAGTCCGCGCCTTAGGGACCTCGGCCACCCGTGGCGGTCCGTGGTCCTATGAAATGTCACCAATAGAACATCATAAATCACTTGACAAGGTAGTTTAAAGGAATTATTTTGCTAAAGCAAAACTGTTGTAATTACACTGAATTAGATTATGAAATTTAGTGCAATCCTCCAGAAGCAAGTCTTGTGTTTTAATCTGACTGGTGGTTAGGAGTTCCTCCACCTATATAGCAACTCATGGGAAACGTTAGGAAAGAGTTATCGAGTTTACCTGTGCATGTTTCTTAGCTGGGGTGAAGATGTGAATTTCTGATAACCAAGCAACATCAATGGTCACTTTCCTTACCAATATGTATGCCACAGTATATTCAAGAAACTCTTTGTTAACAGTAATCTAGTGCTTCCTGCTCCTCCTCCTCCTCCTCCTCCTTCTCCTCCTCAGAATCTCTAGTTTAAAGTTATTCTTTTTTATAATAAACCACGCCCTCACACGAACGTCGCAATTCTCAGCATCGTTTGAAGTGTCAGATTTCAGATCATACAGCATCCTCCATACATCCCCGATGATTCTGCTTCAGATTTATCGTGTGTCCGAGCCCCCTGAGAGACTTTGAGAGGAAAAATATTTGGGAGTGATGATGGTTTGTAAGTGGGCGCATTTCTGGCTACGGGTACAACCATAAAAAGTTTTTCTTTGTGTCAAAAGTTTGATGATCATGCAGAAATGATATTTATGTTTATATCTCTCTCCAAATATTCACTTTGCTGTTTCTTTTTGAAACACCCTATATAACGTATGAATTGTATTTAGAAGTACGTCACCATTTAACATCGCAGAGAGATCGATGCCAGCAAACACACAATGGAAAGTAAGCTGAACGTGTCACGTATCTGTGAGAGCCCCGCTCGACTTGCTTAGGGAGTGTCTAAAAGACTAAAGCATTAACCATAACACGCCACTAGACCTCCTCAGACTTCTGCCTTTGCGGACCTGACAATCAGGTTGAAGTCAATATAATTTTAAAAGCCTGACGTAACCCTACCACACCTTAATATCTGTGCCGGCATGATAAAGTGCTTTTTCATATTAATTAAGGTTCTAGGTGTGTACCGAATAATACCGTGATCGACAGGCCGGTCTCCCTGCTGTTCGTATTGGTAGGTCAGACAAGAGGAGCAATCCAGTCTGCTCCTCGCGGTGAGTGCCGTAACACGAAAGCTGATGTTTGTTCCGTTTTGCTCAGGGGCGTGCGTTGTTACTTTTGATGTAATAGATGCTGCTAGCTTTGCCACTTGTTTGCATCAGATAGTTATAACGTCTATAATATACTAAACCTAACACAAGCCCATTGTTAAACTTAATAGTTGAACTGTAACTACCACCAACAATATGTTCATTTGATAATATTTTTTTTTTCATAAACAAGTACCTATCTCTACCGTTTCGGGTCATTATTTCAGAACATTTCAGGTTCCAATTGTTACAGAAATTGGTTGTATTCTACTTGTGAAGTTGCCTTTCTTTGAACCAAAAAATGTTCGGTAGCTATGAAAGTCCTTGCAGCACAAACATATTCAACTGATTCCACGCCTGCCTTGGATAGTAGACCACCTGCAATACCAAGGTGTGGTGATAAGCAACTGGCATTCAAGGGGATGTTTTACAGCTACTTACTCAAATATTATTGCACGTTAGGGCTTTTTTTTTTTAAGACCAGTGACTCCGTTTATGTCAGTGCACTGAAATTGACCCATATTAGAGGAAGAACATTGAAGGTTCCGGAAAGGAAAATAAATTGATTCAAATTTTAGAAATTAGAATAGTTGATAAGTTATAATCAGCTCAATAAAGCACTTTATAAAGAAACACACACACACACATACACACATATACACACAATATAAAAGAAAAATAATGTAACAATGTTAACAATATAACTAAATTAACAATAATTAGTAAAGCAGAAAAGGATAAAACACTAAGAAAAAGACAGTCTAATCGGTGTGACTTTTTCGTAGTATTTTATCCTTTTCTGCTTTACTATACATATGAGTTAAAACTCATATATATAATAAAAACTAACCAAGAATATGACCTATCTCCCTTATTATTTAAATATATTTAGTTCAAATCAAATCAAAGGCAGAAGAGAAACCAAAAGAACTCAAAATCGGCAGAATTTTTTTTTTGACTTGATTAATTTACGGACGCTCTTTAACATCTCAGGTCATCAACGTCCCATTCAATTCAGGGCGTGAAACGCCGGCAAATTTTGCTCGGAGGCCTCTTCTTTCAGGCTTCCGATTCTTTATCGTGCCATTAATTTACGACACGGGACCCACGACTTTACTTCCCTTCTGAAGTATACCATATTTAGGATTTTTACGCCAGAAAAAAATCCATCGATCCTGGCCGGGATCGAACCCGCGATCTTGAATTTAGGAGGCAAATTACCACTACACCACTAGGACCGACTTGGCAACAATAAACTATTAATAAAGAATTGAACGTAATATTAGTTAAATTTTGTTTTATTTATCTTGTATTGGAACCCTAATTTATGAGGATGGCCAGATTTTAATTTGTGATACAGAAAATGACCTCCAGATATCTTCCAAGGTAATATCAGACGTTGCAGAACTGTACAATATGCAAATCTCAATAGGTAAAACTAAAACAGTAGCTTATGAAGGAAAATGTGTAAGAAGAGCAAAAATAATTATATGGAACCAGATTTTAAAACAAGTGAGGTCCTTTAAATATTTAGGTTGTGAAATAAGTAATTTACTCATTCAAAGATATAATTACATCAACGAAGTCTTAAAACAGAACTTTCAGCAAAAACAAATGAGAAAAGAATTGATATTACAATTCTATACTACTGTGAATAAATCTGTAGTGAATCATGCATTGGTCTTGACAAAAAATCCATTAGTATGAGTGACTACACCTCAGAGTTCAAAACAGAGGAAATTCAATCATATAGAAAGACACGTGAATAAGATGGAAGCGGGCAGACTACTTAAGGTTGTGTTTCAGCACAAAACAAGATCTAGATCAATAGGACGCCCAAGGTAGAGATGAATAGGCCAGTATTTATGAAAATCGTTGCTTCGTGACGAGGAGATTAGTACCCATACCTTGATGCAAAGAAGAATAATTTATCCAGCTCCTACTACCTAATTAAAAGTAGGTGATGTCGCTCTCGAGGAAGCCACCCGAAGGACGAATGAGGTACTTAGTTCCAGGGTCAACCACACTTAGATACATTTTAAGAACAGAAAAAGTGCTTGATATTTTGAGAGTGGGAACAAATGATCTCACATACTTCAATATGGAGCTACAGACATCATTGTTATGTTGAGATGTGACCTGTGTTCAAAGTAACCCAGCGTCAAATTTTGGAGGCTCATTCATAAGAAGTCAAACTTTTTCGCTCTCAAGGCAGCCATTTCGTTTGATCTCAGTGAAACTTGATAGAATTATTATCCATTAAGCTGTTCTTAATTATTGTTTTTTTCCTCAAATAACACGAATGTACTGAAAAGTATGATAATTACAATGCAACTTTGTTAACAGCCTCACGACTACAAACATTTCGCTCATCGGCTCATCTAGGAGACTGTTGATTTGCGTTATCCCCCCAAAACAATAACGTATGTAGGGGGATTTTTATTTTGGCCTAATGTATTTGCAGGTATCTGCAGCTTATACGAGTGTAGGTCCTTAAGTTTCCGGCCTCGGCGATGAGGATTATCGCCTTCACAAAACCCTTATCTGGTGTCATATCTTATCTGTTAAGTAAATAATTGCAGCTGTAACTTCCGCTCCGCTTGTTTAGTTGTTCAGATAAAGTTGCATAAAGAAGGCTATGTGTAGAAGGTTGTAACATGTTCAAAATGTAGTTTCGAGCTGTTATTAAGTTCTTCACATAAAAGGACTTACTCCAAATGAAATTAAACAGCGATTGGATGATGTATATGGGGAAGCATCCCCTCATATTCTACCGTAAAAAGAATGGGCCAAACTTTTTCGAATGGGTCGAGAAAGCATTCAAGACGAAGAGCGTGCAGGTAGGTCCTTGGAGGTGCTCACTCCTGAAAACATCTCTCTTGGGGAAGGACAAATTATGGAAGACCAACGACTATTAAGTTACAAAAATACCTTTCCAAAACAACAGTCCTTAGAATTATTTATGAATATTTAAACACGAATAAGGTTAGTGCAAGATGGGTACCTAGACTTCTTTCGTCAGTCCAAAAGCAGCAGCGAGTCATCTGTGTCAGGCATTTTTGGAACTCTGCTGTGGCAATGAGAGAGAAGTTCTGCAAACCATTGTTACAAGAGGTAAAATTGTGGCCCTTTATTATGTGTAAAAGAGAAGTGTGTGGCAGAGCTATGCCGTGAACCGACATTTGCGCCGAGCTGAAATTATAAAAATTAACGTTTCGAGAATCTGATTTTGTATTATTATTATTATTATTATTATTATTATTATTATTATTATTATTTTATTTATCGACATTAAAAACCGCGGTTACAGAGAGAAGCAGCAAATAAGAGTGGGTCACGACGTAAACATGAAAGCCTCGTCGTCTCCATTGGTCTAACAGAGAGCTTAGGAGCCGAACAAAGCAACAAGTTGTTTAATAACAATAAATTAAAAAATACGAGAAGACAAGATGTGGGCTTGGCGTAAAAATTACGTCACCCAGTTGTGGTGTCGTTAGCTCAGCCAATATCCGATCGGACGAGCCTTACTCTCGCTTTCTTTTTAGTAGTCAGATTTATTTCGATGACCTTGAAGCACCCCGCGCGTTAACTTGCTTGCTTAAAAGATTTACGTGCCCATAACAACAGCAAGGTGTACGAGAGAAAGATATTGTTGCCACTGTTTTACACTGTAAACACTGATGCAATGCAAGTGAAGATATCTGTTTCAGCTAATGGAAATGGTCATGCCTATGATAGACACTTACGTTAATGGCTGACGCGGTTCATCTGATCCATAAAAACTCGTGACAGTCTCTGCAAGGTGATGTGTCAGGAGCATGCGTTCTATTTGAAGTATCACTTTAGAAAATGGGAAAATATATTTCTACTCTTGCATCTGAACATATCGGCATGTTCACATACAAATAGTGTTAGACATTTTATCTCCGGTAAACTAAAGAGGGCTCTACTTTATATATGAGCAAGGTTCACACACCCGATACTAAACTCTATTACTTCATTTGCTTATTTATGTTTATGTCAGTTCCCAAAATGTGTTGACCGCATGGGTGGCCGAGGTCGTTAGGCGCGGATTCGTGATCGGGAGGTCTGGGGTTCGAATCACGCGAGGACCGTCCTCCCTGACTGAGGTTTTTTCCAGGTTTTCCTCAGTCCTCTTAAATGGCAAATGCCGGGGAGGTATCCTAAACTTAAACCTGGGACGTTTCCTTCCTTAAAAAAAATCCTTTCCCAATTTATCATTTCATTTCATGTATCACCAGTGTCCATCGCCTGTCCATCGCCTGTGGTGCATCTGTAGCAAAAACGGGCGTTAAACACTACTCATTCATTTATTCAAAATGTGTTTTGGGGACTTCCGGATAGCCGCGATGCAATTTCATTGTGTCCATGCAATATTAGAGTATTATAGAAACAAATTACTTGAAAATGAAAGACGGTGATAATTTACAATGTATCATATACTTATTGAAGGTAACTAAGAATTTGACATTCGACAGCATACTCATCCTCTTAATTTTGCTAATCTCTTTCATAGTTTCGCCCGTTGGATGCAATGCATCTGTATCAGCGTTTATGCCATTCTTAAAAAAAAAAAAAAAAAAAAAAAAAAAAAAAAGTGTACTTCTCCCACAAAGGCTGGGGAAAAGGTGAAAGTCATACGGAGCTAAATCTGGGCTATAGGGAGGACGAGGAACACCTTCACGTTGCTGTTTGTGAAATATTCAGCAATAACGAATGGGATGTGCGGCCTTGGATTAGCGAGGTGCTGTGTCCGGTTTGTTACACTGAAGTGTGGCTTTTTGCATGAGATATGGCCATGCAGAATTTTCAGACATGTATGCAGTTGTGTGTGAAGGTACGACATGTTGGTAAACCTTTACTTGAATATCGAAAAATGAGATGACCAGAACATAACTGACTTTACTAGCCTACCTTTCAGTAAATGTTTACTACAGAGCTTTTACTCAGGCAGTACAGATCACGCATGTAAATCCCCACTATCGCTCTATATATCTGTCTCTTTCTAGTGTTGCCTCAGCACTGTCTCTCCTTTCCTCCCCCCTTCCTCACTGTTTGAGACCAGTATTAAATAGCGCAGGTATAATTATTTGGTGTTAAATATTTATAAAGTAAATAAATAAATCACAGGAGAGGAACTTTAAGACTCCCGTTTCCTTTAGAGTCCTGCCAAACAGATGATCCGCTGTGGTTCTGGTTTATTCATGACTTGCCTTTTTTTTATTTGGTTTATTTATGGACGCTCTTTAACACATCAGGTCATCAGCGTCCCATGCAATTCAGGGCGTGAAATGGCCCACAAATTTTGCTCAGAGGCCTCTTCTTTCAGGCTTGAAGTTTTTTTCGTGCCGTAAATGTACGACATGGGATCCAGGCTTTACTTCCCTTCCGTAGGAAGCCATAATTAGGATTTTTACGCCCTAAAGTCCGTCGATATACTGTACATTATATGACGAGGATGGTCTTATTTTAAGTTTGAGTTCTTGAAAACGACCCCTGCTACAGCGATATCCTTCCTTTCCATCAAAAACCTTCTACCGTCGTTAGATTTCCGGTATTTAAATCCCTGATTCCTCAATATTTTATATAGAAAGTTATGCTGTCTGAATAAATTACTTTCTCCTTTAGCACCCATTTAAGTTTTTAGGGGATATTTGCCACGATCACAAAACTCTAGCACGGAACGTCATTCTTGAAATCTCCAAGCTAGTGAGTGGTTTTTCCCGCATTATATTTTTCCTTGGAGAGGAAAAAGAAGACTGTGGGGATTCAGCATCTGCTGCCATCATGTATACGTTGAACAGTTTTGGCGAATACCTCACACGCTTCTGGAGTTATTCTCTGTGCATCTCTAAAAAAGTAATCTAACCTTCTCTTGGCAGTTTTCTAACGCTTTAAAGAAAGTGTAGACGCTGTGAGTGATATTTTTCGTCTGTCGTCTAATACCAGTCATATTTGAAGCCGTTTGCATTATTTAAACATAAAACAGAAATAAAGATATTGCTGGTGCTACCACTGCCTTAACATTACTATCGCTACTGTGAGAGGGAAACTGAGTGGAGGGGGAACGGTTGCAAAGCAGGGAAAAATGGCCTTGAGTGGACTGGCGAAAATAAAACGACTCATTATCGCTGCTGGAGAGTGTCTGTGTGAAAGCATTTTTACTTCAAATATAACACTGTTTGATATTGAAATAACTGTAGAGAAAGAACAATCATTCTTTAAAACTCGAGGCTTACTTTTCTGAAAATACACATGACGAGAGATAATAATCGGGGTGTTGCATGTACAAAATGGCGCTTATGGGAAAGAGACATCTCCTACCTCTTCTTCTCAGCTCTACCCTCAAAATACGCCACAAACTTAACGAGATATGACGGTAGGTCCATAAGCTTCCAGCCTAACCATTTTCATGGTATGATAAGGGCAAATACTATATTCCAGTTTTCAATATAGTTACCCTTTATTGCAAGACACTTCTTACATTTTTTAATTAACTTTCATCCCCCCCCCCCAAGGTCAGAAACCTTGTCTGCAAAATGGGCATAAGCAGCATCCAACACTTCTTCGTCACACTTAAAATTTCCTTCCTCGAAAGTCCTTCTTAAGTTTTGAGAAGAGGAAACAGTCACTGGGAGCTAGATCTGGGCTGTAGGGTGGATGTTCGATCACATTTCTTCACAGTTTCCTTTGCACTTCACAACAATAGCTGTGTGCATAGGCGCGTAGTCGTGAAAAAGGCGCACACCACCAATCAGCTTTCCTCACCTTTTCTCTTTGATGGAAGCACGTAGTCTGTGTAGTAGGCCAGCATAGTACTCCCCATTTACCGTGGTGTTCCTCTCCTTGAAGTCAATGAAGAAGTCAATTTTCCTTCACAGTGCCAAAAGATTGTGGCATTGATCTTCTTGGTTGACTGAGTGACCTGGGCCGTTAGAGGCGTTGCTTCTCCAGGTTTAGCCTGCCACTCCATTCATAATAAATTGCCAATAACTGCAATGAGGCGACGCGTTACGTAGGTCGCTCTTCTTAGATCTAGACAACCTGTATCTGTTTTACTGATAGTGTCTTTCATTTCAAATGACTCGCAGTTAAATTAAAACAACTTTTATCCCCAGTATAATAGTTAATTAAACGCGAGTGCTTAATTTATTTCTTAGACGTAATTATTTTTATGACCAGTACATTTGAACAAATTTATCAAAGTGATAACAACATAATATTAAGCAAGATGTGAAATTGAGTGCTATTTGCTACAGGTGTATAAAATGCGAATATTAATTTATTAAATTGATGAATAAATTCCTTTAGTTTGTTTCTTGCGCTATAGTGTTGGATGTGACAATGTTCTGCTTGTGAATACACCTTGAATTTTGCAGACTTGAAGAAAGTTGTGCTATTTATAGACTAAAGAAGATGAAGTGTCAATATGAACATCTTCGACACATTCTTCTGTTTGAGTTTTAACAGAGAAGCAAAGGCAGTGTAACCTTTCTCCTTGTGCCGGTAGAATGCCATCCTAGAAAGCGCGTCACTTAGCCGTAAGATCCTGCGCGTCCAGAAAGGCCGTTTCAACGCTTTAATCCACGATTATTCAGGTCAACCAGCTGGGGAAATGGTTACCTCACGTTTTAAACTAAAAATCAGAAATCAGCAGGTGGGTATTTGCTTGCTCGCCATCGAATGCTGGTGAACATAATTGTTATTAGTGACGGAAAATTCTTCCTTTATGGCAACTTTAAAAAAAAGCAGAAAAAGAATAGTTTAGCCATAACAATAAAACAAATTCCTATCCATTCACGGGTGATAATGATAATGTAGAAGGTGTCGTGTATTCCGAATTGCTTACCGGGAATGCAGTCATTACTGGTGACTGATATTTATTGCCAACAAATCATACGCCTTATAGCAGAGATTCAAGAATACTGAATGAAGTGCAGCTGCAAAACCATAAAGCTCGGCCTCATACCGCTAAAAAGATAAAAGCTATCCGGAAGAGTTAAGCAGTTATTTCACATTTTCCTTATCCTCCCGAACTTGCTCCCGCAATTTTCCTTGTGTTTCCTAATATTCGAGGAAGCTTCTTCGATAGCAAAAATGCTCTTCAAACTTTGTTTGGCTATTTATTTAATTCCAAACAAGTAGATTTATTTCAGCCATGGAATCGATACTGTCCTAGCGTTGGCAAACACTCGTAGATAATGCAGGAGAATATGCCGAGGTTGCCAAAAATGTATACACACTTTCACAGTAGATATCTATTTAATATATTTCAAAGTTGGACCGAAAAACAACAGTAATGTGTAGTATGATGTTCCGTTAACAGATGTAACTCACATTACGTTGTGATAGCGTTGCTATGTGACAGGTAAATCAACAATGAACAAATGAAGCCAAGATTATCGTAAATCAACAGTGAAAAAATGAAGCAAAAATTATCGAATGACGTTCTGTAAACAGCTGTGACTCATATTATGCTATGTAAGCATTGCTACAACAAAATGTAGCCAAGATTGTCGTTTGAACCGCGGAAAGCAATTTTGAAGTGGTATTGGAAAACCGAGAATGTTGATGAAGTTCAAAGGCAATGTAGGCGTGTGTACAGAACAGAACCGCCCACGCGAGTAACAATTGCACGCAATAGAGACAAATTTGAGACTCGTGGTAACGTATGAGATGTTCACAAGGGCAGATCTGGGAGACCTCGCACAGCAACCAGCCCCGCATTCTAGGCTGCGGTTTTGGAGCATTTTGAGCACTCACCGCAGAAATCTACAAAGTAATGTGCACGCGAGACTGGGATTAGCAGAACCAGCGTACGTCGGATTATTAAATCAGCCAAGTTGAAAGATTTCGTCCCAAGACTTTTGCATGCATTAAATGAAGATGACCCTGATCAGAGAATGCAGTGCTGTGAGTGGTTTCGGGACATGGTGGAAGAGGATGAGGCATTTGTAGGGAAAGGATTTTGTCCGAGGCACAATTTAAGTTGAACGGAACTGTTAACCGACATAACTGTGTCTATTGGTGTGCAAACAATCCACATGTTATTTTGGAAAAGACTGTTAATTTACCTGGAATTAATGTTTCGCGTGGGATGTCATCTAGAGGTCTTTGGACCATTGGATCATTATTTTTGAAGGAACAGTAACTGGCTGTTATTTTTGAACATGATACGCACTTCCGTCTTAGCCGCCATTCATACACTCTATGCAAATGAGAAATTTTACTTCCAACAGGATGGTGCACCACCTCATTACCACCGAGATGTAAGTGCGTATCTTGATGACAATCTTCCAAGGCACTGGATAGGACGAAGTGATCCGATTAAGTTTCCACCGAATTCTCCGGATGCAACTCCTTTGGACTTCTATCTATGGGGAACTCTTAAGGATTGTATACCGTAGAAAACCAGCTACACTGACAGTATTTCGGGAAGAAATTGAAACGGCATGTGCTGCAATCGCTGAGGACACTTTCGCAAACGTTGCTCAATCAATAGTTCAACGTACTCAGAAGTGTATCGACGCCGATGGTGGGCATTTTGAGCAACTGCTGTAACTGTAAAAGTGTAAGATGATTAGTGCTCATCGTTTTCTGTTTGGGTGAATTTAGTTTTGTTATGTTGACACACTTTTTCCTTTGCTTGAAGTGTGTATACATTTTTTGACACCCTCTGTATTACTGTGAATGTTTATGCAAACGAACTTATGCATCAACCAAAGCTATATAAAATATTTCCCAAAAGTGTATAATACAAGAAGGATATTTGAGTTATGGGTTGCCTGAACGCGGTTGCTTACAGTGTTAGTGGAGCCGCCGAAACCGATAAAAGGATAGAGTATTTATATATTTACTAAAAGCATAAAACTATACTGTATTTAAAACTGATAATAATAATCACTAACATGTGTTATAAGCAATGCCTCTCGGAGGCAATAGCTTTCCGGCATTTGCATAGGAGTTCCTGTATTTCATCTAACTGTTCTTCGGTAAGAACGTGGCCGTTTACAACACGTTTCTGGTCATTCAGCATCCTGTCTCTTGTAACTTTCTAATAAGTTGGCGAACAGTTTTCCAACCTGAAACACTATTGTCAGGGTGTATTTTTGCGAATCGCCTTACCAGCTTTCTGCAAAAATTCGTTTTCACGTGTATAGCGTACATAAAAATCCTTTCCTCAAGACCATTATTTTATAACTATAACTCCTGGTGTAACAACTTCGAAGTCTTTGAAGAAGTTCACTGTCTGGCAACTAACGGTAGCTCAAGAACAATTTATATTATTGCCATCCAATCAAGCAGTACTAATATGATCCTACCATTAAATTTGAAAAACACAAGGACCAACCCGAGGCAGTGAATTAAGAAAAAAATACGAGGGTCATACTGAATGTATTGAGCAATAAATTTTAAACCACTTAATATTGATTTTTTAAATAAACCAAGTATATTGTCGTAATCTGCACACTTTTCTCTCACTTTTCAACATAGTCTCCATTTCTTTGCACACATTTTTCCCATCGTTTTGCAAGCTTGATAATACTTTTACGATAGAACTCCGTTCCAGCTGCACGAAGACACTGACACACCGCTTTCCGAATAACCTACACCGTCTCGTAGTATTAGCCTCGCATCTGTTCCTTAACAGAACCAAAAAGATGGTAGTAAGAGGGTGCAAGTCGGGACTGTAGGGAGGATGTGGAAGAGTTTCCATCCAAATAACCGCCACAGGTGGCCGAGGTCGTTAGGGCTCGGACTGGTGAGCGGGAGGTCTGGGGTTCGAATCCCGCCAGGACCATCCTGCCTATCTGAGATTTTACCAGTTTTTTTTTCAGTCTTCATAAATGACAAATGCCGGGGTGGTATCCTAAACTTAGACCTGGAACGATTCCTTCCTTAAAAATAAATCCTTTCCCAATATTATCATTTCATCTGGTGTATTGCCTGTGGTACTCCATGGTTTAATATGCTACCATGGCGTGCGGTTGGCATTATCAGTGGACGACAAACAACAACTGATTAACAGAAAAAATATACCCTACATTGCACATTAACTTACCTTGAGCCTCTCTAATAATTTATGTGAGGAGACTGAGCCCTCCAATTATTGACATATTCTTTTTAATTGCTTAGTTGTTCAGTTCATATTTTCGTTATAAAAAGTTTCGCATTCTCTATATTATTACAAAGCAATTTTTGTGTTCGTTTGAAATCAGCTTTGGGCCAGTCAGCTATTGTTCATCTTCCACTGATGATGCCAACCGCAGAAGTCAATGAAAGCTATGGTAGCATATTAAACCATGAACCACAGCGAAAGGCCCCGGAAGATTTTAACTGTTTTAATTATAACACCGGTCTTGAAAGCCTAAGTTTTATCGTTATAGTTTTGTCATTAAATAAACGTATTTGCAGTGGCTTAACTGAGGAAGAACATATAGCACTCTATTTACATAGAATAAAAGCACAAACACACGCTGGCCTACGTTCATTAAACCAATTACAAACTGCTACCTGCACACGCAATATATGTCTTATTCCCGCGCTCTGAAGGTGCCTATCTCAAATAACCTCACTATAATTGTAAATAAGTTTGCAAATCTAAAGCATTGTCAACAGAAAATATTTGTCCTGCAATGTATCTCTTTTTAGGACGTGCAATAATTTATATGGACAGTAAGGTTGAGGTGGTTATATACAGAAAGATGTGGCAGACTTCAGACTAGAGATCATCGTTCTGAAAGTGAACGCTGACAGAGAAAGTACGCAAAGGCATGGAAGAGATTCCTGTGTTATGAAAAGCGAATCTGTTGTAGCTGCTTGTTTGTATAAGTTTACAAGGACGTTCAACTAATGCTTACGCGCAATTCTCTCTCTACCAGTGTATGCGGAATGGCATGTATGTCGATGCCCTTTGTATTTAAATTTCATAATATTGTGTTCAGCACTTATACGGGTAGATATAAAGCAATAAATTGAAAGAAAGCATATTCAGCAAGTATTAAAAATAAATATTATCCTGAAAGGGGGTTCATTGAAATTCAAAGGATTTTCAGATTGTAATATTATTCTGTTTTTATTGCTAATATTGCCTAAGAGAACGGCATGTCCTTTATTTGAAATTTAAGTTTGTGTGCTTTTTTGTTTAAACACGACTGTTAAAATATTACTACCAAGCTTAGGTTTATGCCTCCGCTAAATTTCTATGAGTATTATTCTTATTCCTTATGCCCGGTGTAATGGGTATAAATGATTTCAGCTAAGGAGATGAAATAGATTTTGCACTGATATCATATTACTACAAAATTAAATGGTTTTGTACTTTTCGTGGGCTTGAATTCAAACAATGAATACAATAAGAAATATTGAAAGGTATGACAGAACACAGCTGATGAAAAAATTTATTCCCTTCTTTAATGGCTTTGTTTCGCCACATCTGTATTTCGCATGAGGGTCAATAAAGACCGAGATTTTTTGGGGGGAGGGGGTCTTTTCGAAATATTCTCCATTGAGTTGTATGCACTTGGCGCAACTTGCCTCTGTCGGTACTGGTGTTGTGGTGTAGTGATAACCATACTTCTAAACCCAAGATCGCGGGTTCGATCCCTCGCAGAACCGCTGGCTTTTTAGGGCGTAAAAATTCAAAGTATGAACCTCAAGCCTGAAAAAAGAGGCCTCTGAGGCCCGATTTGAATGGGACGCTGATGACCTGAGATGTTAAAGAGCTTCTGTAAATAAACCAAATCAAAAAGGCAACGTGTCTGCCAGTACTGCAAGTTCTGGAAACAGTTTATTTATTTTTATTTTATTATTTTTATAACTCCTTCATGACAGTCATTGATGAAACAAAATGCAACATGTTTTTGATATGAGAGAACAGAAAAAAGTCACATGGAGTTAGGTCCAGGCTGTATGGAGGATGCGCACACATTCTATGTTTTTTCTATCGAAACAGCATATTAACCGTGAGAGCGGGTAGTGTCATGATGAAATCTCTAACCAGGACGTTTTCATCGGATGTTCTCTGTCAGAACTCTCAGAATAGTCTTGTAATACTCCCCATTAACCCCCGTTGTTTCCGGGAATGCTACATGTGGATAAATCATTGCACTATAGTTGAAGAAGGAAATCGTATAACCTTTCTAGCTGACTAATCAACAGCCGGAGAACCAGGTCATTTCCACACTGAGCTCGTTTGCTTATGGGGTCGTAATGATGAAGCCAAGTGATGATGGAATCCGGTGTGCTTCGCCATGTTCCACTACCACACTCTGAAACTCCCGACACACACATCGCAGGAGTCAACCGTCTCGGCGCAGACGCATTTCACGTGTATGCGATCGCACAGAATGTTCAACACACTACCATGGGAACTCTGTAACGTGTCTGCCAGCCTGTCCGCTGTTATTCGTCGATCTTCCCGAACAATGGCGGCAGCTGTGTCGGTCATGGTCCCGTTCACAGCAGCGCTTGGGCCACCCTACTTTGTTGTTGAAACGCAGCCTTGCTTAAACTCTTTGAAGTACCAAAGTACGGTTGGTTTTGGCAGATCTTCACTGTCGTATGAGTGCTGTAACTTCACATACACTTCCATACCGGATTTCCGCAGACGGAAGCAAAATCTCAGAGCAGTTTACGAAGAGACTCCATTTTAAGCAGCAGAATGGAAACGCTCATTCTTTGCTGGCGTCCTTTACTAAAATGCGCTTTCAACTGTTTTCCACTAATCATGAGAAATCTGTTGTCTTTATGATAAATTGTTTCATCGCCTTATCTCCACTATGTGATGAGAGAGAGATAGAGAGAGAAAAGCATTTTCAGTCTTTATTGAGTAGCCCTCGTAAAAATCGTAATAATATTAAATAGAAGTTCGAAGTTTATTTATTTATTTGGGATAGTGTTTAACGCCCGTTTTTACTACTGAAGCACCATAGGCGGTGGACACTGGTGATACATGAAACGAAATGATAAATTGGGAAAATATATATATATATTTTAAAGGAAGGAAAATTACAGGCGTAAGTTTAGGGTACTTTCCTGGCATTTGCCATTTAAGAGAACTAATAAAAGCCTGGAAAAAAAAACCCTCAGTCAGGGAGTAGGGTCCTTGCGGGAATCGAACCCCAGAACACCCGATCACGAATCTGCGCCTTAACGACCTCGGCCATCCGTGGCGATGTTGGGATATGCACGTAATTCCTGAATGTCAAGTAATGGGATTTTGAAGATTTACATGTGCTG